>JBCAUI010081103.1:0-35460 GCA_038406195.1 Haplosyllis anthogorgicola | reverse complement strand
ACTTGGTCCCAAGAAAGCCAAACTGTTCATAAATATCAATAAAATATTTAATATTTCTCAATCGTCTCCTGATGAAACTCATTACAATGCAAAAATCTTGCCGTGCACATCATGTTTCAACCTCAAATGAGTTGGGTTTTTTTTGTTGAAATCCCGATTTCAGAGTTCGGCGGGAAATGTAATCCAAACAATTAAATAAAAAAAGCCTAATGTAAGGAAAATGCACGCCTCAACCTGAATGTTGGCTTTCATTAAGTGTTATGTGTAGCAATATTTAAGATCACATACGATATCCATTACTACATGGTTTAATCATGATGTACAATTCAAGAGGCACTTATCAGCAGCAATAAACGCCCTTGTCTGTCTAAGTACTTGTAAATGCTTATTTCAATACTCATAAATCACTACAACAAACAAGAGATGCACATAACATGAATTTAGACACTTTGCTTTATAGGAAAACAGTCGTATACGCCCCAGTCATAGAAACTGTCCAGTTGTATTCGCTACAAATAAGGGCAAATGTCAAAAATGCATAGTTTCAATCATGTTGAAAATATTTCATTGTTTTAATCCAAAACGAATGCAAGATTAGCCGCACATACGTATGGTATTTATTGTATCAATTTCCCATGAGCCGTAGCTAAAGTGAAACATTTGTCACATCATCAAAACAATAACTGCATCTCTGGTTTTATGAAGCCTTAGTAACCCATAGAAAACGTTTCCCACACTCCAAGACTGAACAGCTGTATTCAGACCATGAACAGAGTGAATTGTCTGCAGCTTGTAATTCCTGGATTTCCTTGGCTTTCATGCTGATCATACTGCCCAAGAAATCCACAAGAAATTATTATTCTGCTTTGACAATAACAAATCAGCAGGTGACTACAGCCTGTGGCTGCAGAACAGACAGGAGCTGTCAGTTGCAACACTAAGTCACCTCGGGAAGAAATCCAGGAAAGCCTCTCCCTTCTAATAGCTGCTTACAACAAGTCCAGAACTAATTCTTACTAATATCGATTGCCATTGGTCTGATGGTAGACAACAGCAGTTGAATTTTGAACATCAAAATGCCATTGTTGCCAGCTGAAATTTGAATGTGCTTTAAATTAAGAAATCCAGAAAAACCTCTGCAGTTTTTTGTACAACTGTAAATTATGCACATTCCAAAAACTAATTGCACTGATGTCATGGGGTTCATAAATTGTCACTAATTGGAAACAAGAAAACATTTTATTCCTTTGTCCACTGAAGAAATGTCTCTTCAAAAGACAACAAAATTTGATGACATTAAAATGCAAAGCAAGAAGCAGCCCTGGTTTGTTCCCATTTGCAACTAGTCTAAACATGTCTCTCCCTGAATAGTAACCTTTTTGCAATTTGCAATTGTTTTCAGAAATCATAAATGAGCCAATTTGAAAGCATGTAATGTTTTTCAAGAGTAAGATGTTCCTTTCCAGCTTACTGATCTGCTGAGATCCCATGAGATCCACAGTGGTAATGATGGCTGTCCTGCACTTAATGTGTCAAAGCATGTCACTGGATGTCACCAACCAGGAACAGCTTAAACTCTTAATCCTCTCTGCACACTTTACACAAGATGAAATATGAAATGGCATCTCAAACCATGTTCCCCAAACCTTTATTGGGTTTTCATATCATGCTCCACCAGTAATTGGATTGACTTGCTCCAAATGCAGCCAGTGTGAAGGATTTCCATAAATACCAAGAAAAGCTAATTTTGGAAAAAAGTTGCTCTGGCTTCTTGATTGTCTGTAGAGACTGAGAGGAAATGGAGAAAGTGAGTTGATGACCAATAACACTTCACTTCCTATTTCTGTGATGCTTCTCTTTATTATGTTACAATTCAATAATTTTGTTTCCTTGCTTCACTGTTATGTCATTTTTCATTTGCATTGTGTTCAGTTTCTACTCTTTAGTCCGAGTATTTGGTGACAGAAATATCAAGATATTCTTGCTGAAAAGGTGGCTAAAGACACATGATCGAGACATTTTACTTCTTGATTTTCATTATTTAACGATTCTTTTCTTGGTTCTTTAAAATTGTAGAAAATCTTGTTGCAAGACGTTTAGTTTATCATACATTTTCAGTAATTCTACTAACATGTTCAACACCAAATGTAAATTTGTATTTGCATGTTACCACTGACATGACCAATCCTTGCTTTATAATGCGACCTGCATGCCAGTAGAGAAAACTGCATTGCTTTTCCCATTCATTTACCATGTACAATGTACAAAATCAACACTTTACCAGATCAATGGTCTAACAACCATAAACTTCTGTCAGGGCAAACTGAGCATGAAAATCTCGTATATCAATCACAGTCAATGGCCACTTGACCACCAGTTTATGTACACAACATTTGGCTTTTTTTTTATCTTATTGTATGGATTATATTTCCCGCCGCATTTTGAAATCAGATTTAAAAAAAACACCCCTAGTTTGAGTATGAAACGTGTTGCACATGGCAATGTTTTTCCGTCGTAACAAATTCCGTCAAAATTTTATTGCTATTTATTGATAGTTTGGCTTTTAAGAGCTCACGTTTGGGTTTTTTTCCGATAGTCACACTTTGAAAATCGCGTCAACTAAATTTAGATCCAAATGGATTGATTTAATTTTTTCATAATGAAACTATGGTTGGCTAATGGATGATATAACTCACATCTACCATTAGATACAGACCCAGCTGTTCCTTAGTTTCATGTAGATGCACATGTGTACAAGCTATAAAGTCTCTCATGGGAAGTACTGCGTTCATCACAAGAATAAGAAATGATGATGGGCATATCATCATCGCATAGAACTCCTGTTGGGATATGCCAAACGAGAGAGATGACCTGTCGGTGAACAAAGCCTTAGGCCGTATTGTTTTACCAGTAAAGATTGTACTTCTCGACGATCTAAAAACCTGTACATATATTTATCAAAATAGTGGCTTTAAACGAAAGTGACCCCCTAAAGCTTAGCTTACATAACAAGATGAGAAAACCACAGATCTTTCTCGTCAACAAAGAAAGCTGAAATGCCGTCTTTCTCCAACGTCTATCTGTACGTTAAATAATTCATTGCACAATTATCACCTTCGGCACTTAAAGCCCGTCTAAGCTGCTAAGCTGATTAAATAAAAACATACAGGCAAACACTGATGAAAACAAAGATGATGGTTCTTTCTATTGTAGAACCACTTCCAGTGGGGTTTTTTTTAGTAAAAACAGGTGCTATTATCTGTCCGAAACGTGTCTGGTGATGATGGCTTTTCTGCTGCTCTTGCTCTTTTGGGAAATGTTTTCCCTTGCTTCTGGATCTTAACAGAGCCTTGACAATAGACATGGTGAGAGCAATTCACATTCTATGTCATTGTAAAAGGTCATTTCTATCTCATTTAGACCCGATGATATTGTCACAGAATTCAAGCCACTGCTCAAAAAACAGCATAAGGTTTTTTTTATTTAGTTGTTTGGATTACATTTCCCGCCGCACTTTGAAATCGGGACTTCAAATAAAAAAAAAAATTATTTGAGGTTGAAACATGATGCGCACGGCAAGATTTTTGCATCATAACAAGTTTCGTCAGGAGATGATTGAGAAATATTAAAATATTTTATCGATATTTATGAAAAGTTTGGCTTTCTTGGGACCAAGTTCAATATTTATTTTTATTTTTTTCCGATCGCCGAACTTTGAAAATCCTGAAAGTGCAATGTAATCTTATGATTAAAAAAAAAGGCCTAATAAGTTAATAAATTTCTTGGGTTGCTAAGTTTGCATCAAGCTATGGTTTAATGTGTTGTTTGTTTCAAAGAATGGTGAAATAAGCTTTAACATGTTCGCAACACGATACTTTGCCATGTCCGATAGCAAAGACGTAACGTCATAACGTCTCGTCAGTTTTGCGCGATGCAACAACATCTGACGTAACAGACGTCACATTATGACGTTGCGTTAAATTTAACACAATTGATTTAAACGTAGTGCAAATCTTCAAATTTACACTTGAAATTATGCTCAAAGCAGGGTGTCAAGTAATCGGAATGGTCAATAAAATTAGAAAATAGAAATTTGAGACCCCGAAAAATAGAAAAGATAGAAATTTGACCCAAAAAATTAGGAGGAAAATAGGAATAATCTTAATTATTTAATGTCTCAATAGCTCTGTGGGCACACCCAAATCACAACATTTGGGTTAGAAAGGGGGGATCTTTAAAAAATATTTGGGACTATAATTGTCGGTAAACTAGTAAAATCGAGAAAATAAAGGTTGAAAAGCCTGAAAAATAGGAAAAAATAGAATATTCCTCCAAAAATAGCAAAATAGGAACATGCTCAAATAAATAGGAAAAAAATAGGAATTTGACAGCCTGCAGGGCTCGAATTTGTGAAAAATCCCAGGTTGCCTGCAGGGCAACCTAGCTCTTGAATCAGGTCAAAAAAATTCAGGTGGTACTGATTTGTATTCACTGGAACCCAGGTCTCAATTTTCACTGTTATCATACAGTAATAGCCATATTTATGATTCATTTACCATTTGCACAAAGATTTTTGCGAAATTTGGGTTCCCTTGCAGGGCAACCTGGGGAAAATCCTCGGTTGCCCTAGACAGTTTCAGGTCGAAATTTCGACCGGGCGAGTCACTAATTCGAGCCCTGAGCCTGTCAAAGCAATCCAAATCACAACAATCTTTCACTTGGCCTAACACATCACTTATAGCCAATCCAATTAAACGCATTTAAACTATCCGTCCTTGGGTCACACATTTCCATTTACGGACAATTACACAGAAACTGTCAAATTAATCGAGACATATTCGGCAGATTTAATGGAAGATTTAACCGTTTGACCTTAATGTGCAATACAAGGAGCAATAAAATGGACTAATCTTTGTACCTCAACTACACATCAACACCTAATGCGCATCAGGCTTTAGAATCTCTTGTATCCTTATAAACCGTATGTGTTGATGTTTTTTGCTGAATTTGTAACATGTTAAACCCAGTCAAAACACTTTTCATCTGATTGAGATTGAAACCCATTTCGTGATTTGCGATTCGAAAATGTGAAGGGATTTGGGTTTACTTTAATCCAAAAAGGTGGAAGCCATCTACAAATACCACACTGGTCTTAGTTTCTCCATTAGTTTTATTCTGATAATGGGAAGACAGTCTTCTATTCATTGGGTGAGGACAAGCTATTGATCTGGTCAATCGATGGATCATCCGTATTTCCGCTACCACGCGTAGTTGCGCCAAAAGTGCGCTGAATTTATCACGGGACCCCCAGAAATTTAGGGTTGTGCACCCAAATGGTGCATTGAAAATGATTGACAGTAAGTCAAAGATTCATTTTTGAAGTGATAAATTGTTGAAATCCAATGAAATTACAGGATATTTTATCAATTTTCATGTAATCTACACTGTACATGTATACTGTTGCAAAAATTGCTGATATTTATTCTATGTAGGACCATACGTAAGTTGGGTGAGTTCTCCTCTCTGACGGACAGTCCTTCCTGTGTAACTTACAGTTTTGCATCTCTTTAGATACAATTAAATTTCCCCTCAACCTGTTAATTTTTGAAAACGAATAAAGACGAAACGAGTATGAAAAAACAAACTCTATCGCTGGAAGAGTGAACAAGTTTGAACAGAGTTCACAGCCTTGCACCCTAACATTTCCCATCTGACAGGTTCCCGGTGCTTTTTTTGAGCTCATGGACAATTTAGGTTACCCATCAAAGAAGTCTATCGACGCATGCGCGATAGACTAAAAAAATATATATCATGGTAGTACTACAAAGGCAGTAATCCATCAAAACTAGAAAGTCTTGCCTATTTGTGCTCGATGTTCTAACGGGAAAATAAGTGAAGTAATGTATAAGTAATAAGGCAATTGGCCCACTTAAACACTCTGGGCGATTACGTTGAAAATTTGCGCTTAAATATGGATGAACGTAGCGCATAACTGGTGCGAAAACATTTGCCTGTTTTTGTTTCTTACGACATGTGAATGATTTACATCTATCAGCAGGTGGTTTTCATACGTGCTTGTGAGGACTTTTAGCAAAGGCCAAGTGTTATTTCTTTCACTAGGCCAGCTTTTTTTTTGCTTGTTTATTTGTTGGATTAACTTTCAATGAAAGAAATATCTGGAAATGGCGATCGGGGAAGGAGCTGGGGGGATAAATAATATATTTGCCTTTTGCTGCGCATTTTTGTATTTTTGTTCACAATTCACGCCTTTTTTTAAATGATGTCTGATGAGGCGACCTGAAAGTTACAATTTTGGGCTCTGATTCTTTTTGTTTCACGGGCATTGATGTCGTATGGAGAAATTGGAAGATATTCAAACTATGTAAACTATAACTACAGGGTAGGAAATGAGACTGGGTTTTCCATGTCATCTATTTATCTGTAGACTGGATACTGGCAATAACTTAAACTGCTTGCAAAAGTCAACATCATGAACTAGTCAACCAGCCAACCAATGAGGGAAGATGACATGGAGAAAGCAGCCCTTGTTTCCTACCCTGTAGTTATAGTTTTAATACTTGAATATCTTCCAATTTCTCCATGCGACATTAATGCCCGTGTTTTGTTTGTTCGTTTTGTTTTGGTTTAGTTTTTCTTCTCAAATAACATTTTTTAAAACGTGGTCAGAAAAGATTTTTTTGATTTCCAAGTGGACCTAAGCCTAATTGACATTAGGATAACTTAAGAATGTATATGGTTAATAAAACTACCAATTCCGCTGCCAAATTGAAAATGCTAACGGCAGTGCCTCAATTCTTATGTAAATTGCCGCATACTCCTGTTGCATGTCTTGCATGAAATTTGCATGCTCAAATGTGTAAACTGTAGTTTAACAACATAAACTGTGTTGAATACGGACAATAAATCTTGGAAACGAAAATCAGTTTTCACAAAAATAAACATTATATCGTGAAGGTGCGGTTTACTCAGCCACTGAATAAGCTTCCCCGCATAAACATCTGTACAAAATTTACTTGGATCATTGCTTCGTAAATGCACCAATTTACATTCATAAACATGCTACCACCTATTTCACTTTACACAGCACATGTGTAATGGTTGGCATTAAAAATGGATAGCACATAAATTTGATTAGGCTGCCTTTTATGTCTACCTAGTTTTCATGATCTTGTCGAGTTTCATAAAAACGTTAAAAAACGACGGATAAGGCAATGTGTTACGGTTTTACGATGACAACACGTGGCAATAACGTCGTTTTAATTGTTCACACATAAAACATAAACCGTTAACAACAGATTGTACAGTATTGTAAGTATTGATCTGAGGTACCTAAGCGATTTAAATACAAAGCCTCGAAGAAATTAAAAACAGCCTTTCACTTAATTTTTATATCAGGAAGAACAAAAATTAAAACACTGAATTAATTTGAATTTTAAATTTACTTGATTTTAATTGAAAAATACAGCAAGCAAGCCCATAAAACTAGGTCCAGATACCAAAGCTCATTTGGCATTATCAAAATTAATACTTAGACAATTTAACTCACAATATCACAAGGATACAAAGTGTCTCGGATCAAATCTCCAATGTGATCAATGAAAAATGCACAAATATGGCTGCCAAACTAGAAGTGTAATTGGCATCAACATAATTTTTACAGGATAAAAAGAGGGTATGTAGATGCATGTAACTGCAAAATGTGAAGTCTCTATCTAACTGTGTGTCCAGGAATAAGGTTCAAAGAAAAATACAAATATGGATGCCAATTTGACATAGGAGCATATGTGTGTAAGATATGAAGTCTCTTTGATAATAGTGTGCTCAGGGTGACTGCACAGACAACAATGCCGATGACGACGACGACAACGATGACGATAACACAGGACGACGGACGACGGACACTTCATGATTCTACAGGCCCTTTGGCATTAGGCCAAATGAGCCAAAATGCACACAAGCGGTGACTACATTTAACAATTTTAGTGAAGAGTTATCACCGAATTATTTTAGCAAACTTGCTTTTAAGGAAAACTAGAATTACAATTTAATGCAAAGAAATCTCTTTTTCTCCTGTGAAACAAGTACAAAGTAAAGTTCACTTTACATTTCGGTGGAGCCTTCCATCAAGGAAAAGTATTACTTTTAAGTATCAACATTTCCGTCAATTATACCTTGAGTAATTCTTAACAAAAAATAGGTCCAGATGGACCTGAGCTCATTTGGCATTATCAAAAAACCAAGACAATCTAAGTCACAATATCAAATGAACACAAATAAAGTGTTTTTGATGAAATCTCCAATGTGATATTTGAAAAACACAAATATGGCTGCCAAACTGTAAATATATGTGGCATCAACATACTTTTTACAAGAAATAAACAGGGTACATAGGTGCATAAGACCGGCAAATATGAAGTTTTTTCCATGAAATGCATGTCCAGGAGCAAGGGTCAAAGAAAAATACAAATATGGCTGCCAATTTGAGAATAATGGTAACAGCAACATATTTGCTGGGCATTCATGGGTGTCCAGTGGTGACTTTTGTTAGTGTAACAACCTGCCCTCTTTCCCGCCTAATAACCAAGTGAAGTCTTCCATCAATCTAGCCCATTAATCTAGGGACTTACAGCCAGTCTATTCTGTTTACCCGTAACCCTGGTTAACGCATCAGTATAAAGGTCAACCAGCAGTATAAAGGTCAACCCAGCCAGTAAGCAGCCAGTGCTGCCGGGAACACATGACCACACACATGTACATACGTTCAGCACTCAATAAAGGCCATACTGCTCGTGTCTTGTTATTCCACCCTTAGACAGAACGCATCTTTAATAGTTACTATTGTTAAAGAGTTTTTCCTTCTTGACTATGAAGTGGAATGTAGAACTTTAGAATATGCAAAAAAATTGATGAGTCGATTTTGTTTGATCTTGTGTTTGGACACTTTATTTTCAGGAGTTGATCAAGTACTTTTTTCACTTATAGCTGAAATTGTTCTCTTTCTGCTGTTGCACCTGTGAAAATAGTTTGTTGTGATCAAATTCTTGTGTTAAGATTATATAATGATTTTCCCACCAGTAAAATATGTTTTTTTGTCTTTATGATCAAAGTGCCAAGAAATGTTGGAAAATATTGCCTTATTTTATATGCCATTGTTTTTCAATTGTTCTCGTCAGCCGAAGTGTACGATAAAGAATTTAGGTATTTCACGCAAAGGAAAGCGTCTGTGTCCATTGATATTTTACTTTTTGAAGTTATGCAAGACAATCAGTTTAATAATGTATCCGATTCCAAAGCAAATAGCTCATTATATGGCATAAGAAATAAATGTTGAATTTTTGTAATAAGAAACTTATCTTTGACATCAAATGTCAGAGTAAGTTTCGGAGAAATATTTTGCTTTGTACGGTTGGACAATTTTAGAAGGTTCCACTCGAAAGGCAATGATATTTTAATTAGCCTAAGATAATTGACTACCTTTCACGCTATTTGCCAATAACTTCATGTCAGCCAACGAAAATTCGGTTCTCATGCAGCCACAGCTCAAATGGCATCACACATGAACGGCATTAAATACGTTTTGTTACATGGATATACAAAAATGTATTCTTAATGTGTACACTTTTGTCATTTCACTAGTGACAAAGTTTCGTAGATAACATTTCCCAGATACAAATGGCGTAGCTTTTCTTTAACATGAATTTAGGAGGGATATTGATCGGAGGTAAGTTGTCAAAGGGGACTTCATATATTTACTTTGATCACTTCCTATCAGATTTGACTTTTTGCCTCAAGGTTAATTCCATTACTGCCACAGATCAAGTGTGAAATGAATTTCGCTGAGTTGGGTCACCATCTATTGAATAAGTATACAAATTAAACCTCATTCAGGAAAAAAATAAATTATGTTTGACAATCTTTTTTAGTGTAAGTTTTAAATTTATTAAGAGTTACAAAGCCTCTTTCTTTTTGACACATGTCAACAATGTTGAATTATAGGAAGATTGATCATGTTTATGAGGTGTATTTCAATGCAAGACATTCATTTCAAATGAAATTTTGATATGAATTTAAATCGTGGAAATGTTATTTTACACTCCTTAGCATGAATGGGAACATACCAGGAAACCAATTGGTCGTGATTGTGTTTTTAAGATACATGACTTTACAAAGGGAGATGAAATATATGCGAGTTTTTGTATGCGACTTTTCCTTGCAATGGAAAACATAACGTTTGCAAAAGATTTCACAGGTGAAATGAACGCTTTAGGTTTGATGGTTTCCATAGAAAATACTATCAGTGGTCCTGGATATTACTTATTGTAAAGTATGGTCTAAAAATAAATTCAAAAACTGGCATGATAGAAACTTCCATTTTGTGAATTTACCACATTACTGACTCCCATTTGTTAAATATACATTGAAAATCTATCCATGATATGTCAACTGGTAAATCTAATATGTATATTTGTTCAGAAACAAAAACATGGCTGAAGACCATCTAAGGTTACAAACTTACAAAACAGCGATAGTTGTAGTCTACCAGCGGTAGGTCAGTTTAAACCTGAGAAACGTGAAAACTACGTATGGATTCGTCTGCAACTCTCATGTTGAAAGATAGAAGTGTTCGGGTTTGAGATAGAGCTAGAGGTTTCGTGAAACTGTACCTGATTTTTTTGTGACATTCACAGCAAATAGTCTTAAATAAGGAATAAGCTAGAATTTGTCATACGCGTATTTCAGAAAGGTGTTAAAAGGCTTACTGACCCAATGCACCCTCAGTCTCTGATCTTACAAACTAGTACTACTATTTCCCTGGGGCTTGACAAACCTGTTCCCTGTTTCCTTTTTAGCTTTTTATGGAGTTCTTGCGTGTTTCGTGCCCTACCAGCATGGAGCTATCTACTCGTGAACTGTATCACACGCCACACCCTTTAGGATTCAGCTTTGTCAATGATCGAGAATAACTTTGTCCGTTTATTTTACATACAACTTGTTTTCATTGATAATAATGAAACATGTGACGCAACCGTGTCATAAGTCAAGTCGATGCATCGAATGTGACAAGAACTCAAGGAAGTGTGATGTTCTGTTTAACATCTCAAGAAATTGCTAATTTTTCGTTCGTTGTCACTGGTGGATGCGTACACATGCTTGGGCCACAAAATTTAACGTCAAGATGCACCTATTACGCATTTTTCATTTAAAACAATGCAAACAGGGACACTGTGTAGCAAACACAGGACGACAGAAGTCATCAGTTCTGCCAGGAGAATTTTTGACCCATTAGTGAAATAGGAACACGTTACATAGACATAAATATAAATCATTATGTTATTACAGTAGCTTTGGCATGTAACTTGAAGACAGAACGAGAAAATATTGTTGCTAAAAACAAACAAGCTCAGCTAGCTGCCGTGGATAATTGGTACTAAAACAGCAATATCAGGAGACAGCTTTTCATCAGCTACCATCTTTTGCTGAGTCGCGAGGTGTCATCTTCGTGGACAAGTTATCTTAATCATTCAGTGCTTCTTGTATGGAAACAGTCCATTAAAATCACTCAGTGCTGTAATTTGCAATGGGACCTATCAAGTAAACGTAATTGGAAATTTAAATAGGTACAAACGACAAGAATTTAGACTTTTTGGATGAAGGCCTTCTATGCAGACTTTTCGTCTTGCGAACCCTTTGCTTTTATATCTCCTACCATCTAGATCAGACTTACATGTGTGATCCATGGACTTTTTACAAACTCTTGTCTTAGTTGCACAATTTTAAATTTTCTGGCAATAAGGAAACTTTTAAGGAAAGGAACAAAAACCTTTAGGCATTATGTACCTATTCTGTATGAAACCTTTGTCTCAAAAGGAATTAGAAACTGTGTACTTGTTAGCTAAAGTGACAGAAAGAGTGCTTAGGGCTTTGCAAGGAATTCAGAATTGACTGCTAAAGGCCTGGACATGGTCATTAGAAGGCCTTCTTTGAGTAGGTTTTAGGGTAACTTGGGCAGGGGCTGTTTCGCAGGTTAATAAAGGTGACAAGTACTTGAGCCAATAGTTTGTATTTTTACTTGTATCTTAGTACAACATATAAATCCAGTATTTTACGTCGAATTAAATTAAATGCGCACATGTAACCATGATTTGGTTCATTCTATCCACTTAGTAAAAATACGTTGTAATTTTACAGTTCTTACCTGCGCATTGTGTGATTATTCGACATATCTATTTGTATAGTTAGTTTTCTTAAAGTATAAAATTGTCTATGTGAATACATAGTGGTCTGTTTTAAACTGCTAAAGTATTGGCGTTATCCAACTTTTAGCAACAATATCGCTGGGTGGAATTCCTGGTGTAAACTTACAGAAATAATGACCATTATGGAATGCTTCACTGAAATATACTTAAGTGTTACTAATGGAGGTATGTTATATCCCCAGGCCCAATTCACAGTGATCTGCCTGTGTGTATTAACACTATCGTATTGGATACACCTTTAAGATGTCATTTTCAGTCATAGTTTATACACGGATAGAGATGTTCTGGTCTTTTATGGTTAAAGAAATATATTCTGCTCATACTTATAGATTACGAAATTTGTTACCTCCATAAATATATTTAATGCACAAATATATTATTACATGTTATGCTAAGTAATAGTGCCAGCAGTGTTCTGTCTGCCCATAGTTTCTTTAATTATGAATATGGTTTTTATTGTATTTGGACCAAATTAAAAAGGCGTAATCTCAAGATTAATTCGGTGGAGAATTTTAAGAGTGGATCCTTTTATGTGTCACATAAAATTGCATTTCGTTCCAATATTGTTGATTGAATATCATAAATCTAATACTAAACCTTGACGTGAATCTCATTTTGAACCAGACAGATAAGCATTAGTGTGATGCTTAAGTTATACCGCGAATAGACCACCCTTTTTGTAGAACCTTTTTGTAGTGATGAAAATAGATCTTATCTGGAAAGTCTACCCAAATAAAGGCAGAATGAAAATTCAAATAAAACTCCAAGATATAGAAAGATAAGCCTTTAACTTGTAGATGTGCCTTAGATAATATTTTGGTATAGGAATTCAGGCAGAAAGAAAATAAGCCACCTAATGAAAGATGTTGAAAATTATAGGCTTACACTTAAATAGTGGGTAATTATTAATGATTTACGAGTTCTTGTGCGCCGCAATAAGTACAAAAGTTCGGGAACTAGTGTCAACATTGGTGGTGAATCTGTCATTTGAAATAATAGAGATCTTGAATAGAAAAGTACTTAATCACTGTTAGATTTTACACATTATAAGAAAAGTGAAATAGATACACTTTTATCTCAGAAAGTTGCCTATGAAAGGCAAACCTTGGGATTTAAATTCGCAGAATTGATAGGGGGAAATACCTTTCCGTAAATGTTCAAAAGAAAAAAATTAAGATCTAATTTATTTCTTTTTACGGGTTTTTGAAGCAAGGTGAACGTGGTAACTACATCTTCATGCAAACAGGTCAGAATTTATTTGTATACATCACCAATGGCATTGTCATTTGAAATTTTCATTAAAGTGACAAGAAGACTTCATTCATTTTAAGAGAAAAAATTGACGTAATTCTGCCAAAAAAAATGGGATATTATGGTTCAAAAGGATTAAAAATGAGTGATAGGTTGTAATCATTTTGCTTCAGTCGAGAGAAACTCTTAAAAAACCTTACAATCACAATCGATTTCAGTTTATGATATTATCACTTGAGGTTCAAGTATTTTCCTTGTGCTGATGCAATTGCAGAATCCTAAAAACAAACCACATTTTCTCAACGAAAAGGGAAAAGATTGAAGTTAAATAAACTTCCCTAGCTAAAGTTTGATGCAAATATTCCAAATATCGTCTTTGAAGGGATATTTAAAATGCACAAGTTCTCCGAGAAAAATATTCAAGGATTGTTTAAAACACATTCGTTGCCTTATACAGCAATTGAAAGTTAAGGTCTATAAAGGCCCGCCGATTAAAACTTGGCAGGTGACCAGCAGTTTGGTGACTCCACCATGCATAATACTATGCGCAGAAGCTTTAGACTCATAAGAGCTTCAGTCTTCACGGGGTTAACACCTAGAATATTGAATATGGGAAGATAACTTATTTTTTCAAATACTGGACATCGTCGCATGTTTAAATCGGAGTATATCATCAGTGTAACTTGGATATATAGGCAGTGCTATTTAGTAAGTACAAGCACTTTCAAATTTCTCGCAACTTAAGATGGAAAATAAAATGCAACTAATGTGGAACTTGTGGAGAAAACATTATCGACTTATCTCTACGTTTTTTTTTCTCATTTGGCCAAAGAGCCTGTAGAATCATGAATTGTCTGTCGTCTGTCGTTGTCATTGTTGTCATTGTCATTGTCCTGCGTTGTCATCGTTGTTGTCTGTGCACAGCTACCCTGAGCACACTATTGATCATAGACTTCACATCTTACACACATATGCACCTATATCCTATCTCAATGCCTGCCAAAAATTATGTTGCTGTGATCATTATTCTCAAATTGACAGCCATATTTGTTTTGTTTTTCTTTGAATCTTTCTTCTGGTAAAGCAATTAATGATACAAGCTTCATATTTGGCAGCTTTATGCATCTATATGCCCTCTTTATTTTCTGTAAAAATTATATTGATGCCACCTATATTTCCAGTTTGGCAGCCATATTTATATTTTTCATGGGTCACTTATTTGGGATTTGATCTTGAACACATTATTTGTATCCATGTGATATTGTAACCAATATTGTCTAAGTTTTATGATAATGCCAAATGAGCTCAGGTCCATCTGGACCTATTTTTTTAAAATTGAAATCCATATAAAATGCGTAAATTTCTAGAAATCATGCTGGTTTATTTATTTGACAATGTGTTTAGAGATACTAGCAAGAAGTTAATGTGTCTGTACTTTTAGTTTCGTTTCGTTTCGTTTCATTTAGTTGACTGTTTTTGAAGTTAGGAATATATTCACACTTATCTTAGTGTGGAAATATTTTCTTAAAACCAGCTTTAAATATACATAAAAGAAAGAGTTGATAGCTCGTTAGCTCATTACTAATAAAAGTATGGTTAAATTTGAACGTTGGGCTGGCGAATTTTGAAGATAAATCAGCTGTAGTAGAAATCAGGCTTATTGGAACAATTGCAATGGTGACGATCCATTTTCCAAACTCATTTCAGGAGCTTTTTCTTCAAAATAAAGTAACGGTCATGTCTCAACAAGCAGGGATTGCTTTTTAAAAAATGTTACCTGGCATGAAGACAGTTATGTGTTGCCGACAACTTAGCTCCCGATTGCAACACATTTTAATCTGCTTTGTTTATATGTGCCAGTTAAGACAAAATGCAAACAATTATGCATAATTCACCAAGTACTATGGAATTCTTTTTCAGGAATAACAATAGTTCGGGGCCTACATTGAGCTATATAGGTTTGTAAAAAAAATTACCCCTTTCAAAGAAAGTATGCGGTTAATACTGGAGCTTTATTGTTGAAACCTGAGACTTGCGCTTTTATATAGTATTTGTTCTTTACTACAGTCGAGGCTATTACAAATTTAAACAAAATATTGTATGTAAAATATTGTACATAAATGTTGTGTGTAAATTTGGCGATCAAAACATAGCAATCTACTGTTACAAATCATAACAATTTCTGCTGGTAACAGGATACTATCCATGAAAGCTCATTAAATGGTATTATATATGCTAAATGGAGGCTTATTGTCACTTATAAGTGTTTGTTTTTACAGTACAAATGCGTGGACTGCAAACTCATAATTAAAAATGTAGAGCACCTTTTTAGGACTTAAGAATTACAGTATCAACATTTTAAAACTTAACAATGTTCACTTCATTATGCACACTGCCAGTATCCACTTAATTGTTATAATTACACCTTTAGGTGCCAAATACCATTAGGTTTAAGAGCTTACAGCAACAGGCAGCTACTTGTTATTTTATAAAGTGGCATGAATATTGTGTTTTATGAATAACACATTGATTCGGCAAAGACTTAAGGATGAATGTTGTATTTATTGTAGCACAGGTGGTATATCAAGCAGTGTTATTTCATTTTATTTTGCTTTGTAAAACAGTGATTATATTCTGTATAATTCGGAAGATGTTTTTGATTTTTGTAGGTGAATCGTATTTTGATCATTTTGTACACATTTCCCGGAATATTTAGTATTTATTGATTCACCAACTCTCGCCTCGCAACATAATGTACATGTTCTATTGGAAAATTATACCATAGAAAAGTCCAATGGATTTGAACTATTTTTAGTGTTGAGAGTTGTTGCAAATTCCTTGTACATTTCTAGAAGTTACGAAGCTTCACTAATTTTTTTCAGAGCTAAATGTATAATTACCAGGTAAAGAGCGTGTGATGTAATAAGAAAGCTTATGGGCGTATAATACTACATCATTTTAAACTCAATTTGAGACTAATCTCTTTAGAAATTCAACGTCTAAGAGGAGACGTACTGTAGCTACAAACGAACCAAATTGTGAAAGCTGGCCTTCACATTATGCACTCCTTTTCAAAATGCATACTTCGAGTAAAGGTATGCTTTTCACTTGGCCCAGTAGTAGGTTTAAGTACATCTTACAAACCCCTTGTTATATTAGATCTGTGTAAGCGTACAAATCCCGTGGTATGTGTAAAACCTCTTTGGATCTTTTGTATGGGACAACAGACCTCTAGTCATTCAGCACACCATACGCATCACTTTTAGAACAAATTCTAACAAGTCGCACTGACCATGTATACTCCGTCCAATTAGTGATCACAGATTGTGATCAGGTATTTGTGTATGCCAAAATTGCTTTTTGATGTCTGTATTAAAGGGTTCTTTCATTCAGAAGCGTGTTCCATTAATCAAGCTTACACCTTAAATGATCTATGATCTTTTAATTGCTATACCTTTGAGGTATCCTCAAAAGTTTTGGAGGCAACTATGAAGATTGACTTTTTCAAATCATTATGTGGTGTACAACTGTGTGGTGACTTTAACGACTGTATGAAGTTGACTTCATTTAAAATCAACTTTTAGTTTCTCACAGTGCCTCAGTCATTATGTAAATTCTTCAGACATGTCCAGGAGGTTCGACTAGCTTGAAATTAAAAACTATTTAAACTTTGAAGACTACCATCAAAACTTGCGTTGTTAAAAGTTTGTATGTTGACCCTTTAAATGTTGGATAGTGTGATCTGTGAACATCTTTCGTCGTGTACTAATTGTATTGATATTGTGAGACCCAACTATATTTGCACTTCAAGAGTTTGGAAAATATTTTGCTAAAGGTTTGTGCAAATGGGATCTGTCAAGTGTTTAGTCCCAATAAGTTTCTTCTCCAGAGTTGCGGAAGCCTCGAGGGGAAGGGTGTCACATTTGCTATTGTGGTATTTAACAGAGGAATGTCAAGTAAAATGAGGACGAATTCGAAATATAAACATAAGCAAGCAATTTTCCATTTACGGACACAAACGCATATATTTTTATTCTTGACAATTTCTCAAACTTCATGTACATGCGTATTTATACTACATGTATTTATGAAGATGAACATGTGAACATAAACCAACTATATGGTTGAACAACCATCGTTTTAATTGGAAAAAAGTTTTCTTGGCAACGTACTTTGCCAAAGAAGTGTACCTCAAAGTCAAAAACAAAAATATTATGAGTTAATATACACGTGTCTTTTCTTTGGTAACTTGTCACTAATTTATCTTCATTCAATTAAATTTCAGAAGTGAAGCATAAAGAAGAGAACCCAGACAGTTATCGGTGCCACTGTAAAATATGAGACGTGAAAAGTGCCAGTGGATAGAAACGAGAGATGGGGTCAAATATCCTGACGCTTGACTGCTGAAAGGGCAATTTATGGTGATGACTACGGCTAAAGTACATTTCGACAGTTTAAATCACCATCAATGACAAGGTTGCATGGGAAGTGTTGCCCCTGAGAGGTGACCACTGGAAGCAGAAGGAAACTAAGAGAGGCCAGGGCTAATGCGTCAAGTGGCCACTGGCTCCTAAGAGATATTTAAGTGCATAATTCACTTCAAAAGACCCGATGGACCTATCAAATTTACTTGGAACAAGTGTTATTGTAAGTTTTGGTGGAATTCTATTCGCAAATGTGTGATGTCTTCAGTGCCGTGAACATGAAAGTAAAACATAGGATTTGAAGACGAAGTTGGATACATCTGCAGCATTGGAAGTTCCTAACAGGTATACATAGGAAGAGCAAGTGAAGCTTCTTTTGGAAAAAAACCCTAAAATGGCTGAAATGGAGAGTGAAAATCACCCAATGTTATACTCGCTGTGTGCAGTAGCAGCTGGAGCTGCAATCTTGAATGCAGTTTTTCTCTTGTGGCAAGCATTAAAACTGTATAAACCTAAAGGATTTACATTTGTGAAGTACTCATTACTCTTACTGGATGCTTTCTATTCACTGACTGCTCTAGCTCTGGTCCTGCTGGTTTTGTACAGAGACGTTGGAGGAAACTCGTTATGTGACGCAGGAGGATATCTCATCATAGCGGGATCTCAACTAGCCTTGTGGTTTCAGGCCACATCGTGCATTTCTCTGTTATTGTGGATGAGAAAGAGCTTATCACCAGACTTACAAAGACGAAACGGACCTATCTTTTCCCTCATAGCATGTGCACAGTGTTTGGTTATTGCCATCATATCAGCTCTGCCATATATGAGCCTTCCATATTTTGATACAGTGGAGGATTTTTATTATACCTGTACCCCATTAAGATTACCTGGCGAAAAGGGCTGGGCGTATTCAACGTTGCTGTTAATTTTGGATTGGATTGCTGTAGTCATTGGAGCAGGAGCGCTAATTAAGATTTCGATTTACTGCAGCAGCTGCAGACACCAACCTTCAATTTCTGCAGCTGAAAAATTGGAAGAACTTCACACAGAGGGAAGCAAACTTCGCCAACAAAGACGAAGTTTCTTAACCTTGTCTGTGTGTTTAATTGGCTGGGTTGCAGTCTTGGTTATTGCAAATATTACCTATTTCTCGAATGGTAAGCTGGACCAGGACGCAGGCCAGTGGATCCTGGGATTCTGCTTAAGTATAACATTGTGTCTTCGGCCACTGTTTAACCTTTCGCATCAATTGCTAAGCAAGTGTTTTGCTAGAAATGGACATGGATTGAAAACTTTTTGCGGATCCTTGTTTCATTCCCGACCTTCAGGGCTACAGCGACTAGCTAGACTACCAGACTCTCACCAGGTGGGCTATAAATCCTATTTATTTAGACTGCGTTGTTAAAATACCGTTCCAAAATCAACATACAATTATTAGCTATATAATTACTGGTTCAGTGTGTAAAAAATAGCTTTCATAACTCATGACAAATCATCTTGTCAAGGGACACTCTTTATGGAAAAACATTTACATGTGTAAAAGTACTTTGTCTATTGCATAAAAAGCAACTTTGGAATTTAAATTTGACTAAAACATACAGTATACACGTATGGTATCAGTTGCAGATAAGATCTTTGTTCCTCCAAGTTTTATAAACCAACAAATGATTAATAGCCAGTTCTCGTCAAGTTGAACCACATTTTTTTGTACGCTGACATTACAAGTATATGGCAAGAATCCGTGCAATCGTCACATTCTCGTTGAAAATACGCATCTTGGACAACGAAAGAACACCATGACCACCAAGACTTGTGTTACTGGTTTGGGTCAACTGCACTCTGGCTAAATTGTCGCATAAAAATCCAATTACTCGTCATATAAAATTTATTAGTGCTAGTAGAAATTAATAAATTACAGAAACGATGACAACGAATCTCTTAAAGTTTCAGGGACCATTGTGCAATAGTTACTAGTTGTACACATTCAACAGAATTCTGTGAATTTTTTATTTGTTGCACAACTAAAGCCTAGATTTTTGTTCAAGTTCAGACAAATCAGACGCCAAGGCTTCTCGATGGAATTCCCTATCCCTTAAGTATTTGACTGATATAAGGTAGTTCCTTTGCAATTTGCATCGGCGCCATGCATGCTACTACACAAAATGTCGCATTCATTGAGAACCAAATAACCATAAATTGATTACAGAGTATTAGTGTCAGATTGATTGAGATGCCATTATGCTTTGACGCAAAATAATTTGGATAGACAAGTGCAATGGGCATCAAAACTATTCGCTCTACTCAAAGAGAAAGCGTATAAAGGAAGTGAAGTGGTAGTTTTTCTGTTTGACGTCCAAAGTCATTGTGGCCAATTCTTTTTGGAATTTTTCGAATTCAAACGTGCTCTTTAGTCATCGCCTTAATCTTTATTGAATATATTAATCCAGGGATCCAAGTTAAATCTATTGGTTTAAAATAATGTTGCACTCCTTTTACAAATAGCAAAAAAGCGTAATGTGACAATTGACCAATTATGATCTTTTAACCTGAAGATTCATAGTAAAAGACGCATTCGATGCAACTCAGCTCAAATGTTATCAGAGTATGTGATGCTGGTCCAAGAAAAATTTTCAATCTGCAACCCAGATGTAATTAGTAGCTTTCCTAGCGTTGTTAAACCCATTGAACATCACAATAATGTGACCAAATTGTAACTTCCAGGGCCCCGGTGTACAAAAATACCTCGTACAATGGAGAGACGAAAAAAGTGGTCAACTTCTTTCGGGGACGATGAAGACGTTCACGCCGACTGCCCAGAATCTGTGGCGGAGTGAGGTAAATGCGCTGGAGAAGCTAGGACAGGAGGGACATAGTAACATTGCACCGTACCTGTGGGTGTCCCCCAACAACCCTTTTACCCAGTCCATTTGTAACAACACAGGCGATCCAGTCTCAAGACATGCAGGGTAAGGAAACAATCGTTTTCATCCACGTTTTTCACGTCCAGGTTTAACTTGCCACCTGCCTAAATAATTTAAAGGATATTTTTGCAGAACCAAATGTTGGATGTGCTTTGTCTGCTTCAGAGTGTGTTTAAAAAAATCATAGATTTGTTCAATAAAGGGATACGTTTATGTTTAAAACGCCATATTTCATGATCTAATAATTGCCTATTTTCTGCCATTGTGTACTAAAATATTTGGAGATTGCGTTGTTCCGAACCTAGTAATTAGTTGTCAACTACCAACTGGTACCGAATAGCGACAATTTAAATTAGCTTCAAAACATATGCTGTGGCCAGGATAAACTTGGATACATTATAATTCCCGTACCTTTTTCCCTTAAATATCCATAATAGTTTGCTGTTGTTTCTTTCAGTGTAATATGCAGGATGCACTTTCCTAATGGAACTTTAGCAGACTTTCTTCGTACAAGAATTCATCAATTATCAGAAATAAGCCTACATAAGGTCACTCTGGATGTGGCTAACGGTCTGGAATATTTACATCAGCAAAATCTGGTGCATAATGGTCTCAACAGTAATGCCATATTCATGGCTAGCGTTTCCGAGGTAATGACACATACTGTTTACTTATACTATATTTACTTTCTTAATATTCAGAAGATGACAACCAAATTCTTTTCGCGAAAACCGAGGGAGACTCATTGACTTTACAATGTAATTTTATTTCTGGTCTCAAATACATACTACTGATAAAATTGACTTTCAACGGTGTATGCCAAGGCATTTATATTCTTTGATCCCACAGATTTAGTTACGTCACTCAAAAGTCATTTTTCTTCTTATCTTAATGTATGTGATAAAATGTCTCACAAAGCCCTTTGCAAGCTTGAAAATGCCTCATTTCCATTTTCACGCTTTTTAAAATGCATTAAATTGCCCTTTTGGAATGCTGAATGGAACTACTTTTGTTTGTTTTGCATTAGAAATTATCGTGTCAAGAATCAGTCACGTAATAAAGTAAATTCTTTGATCATGGAAATGACTTCATAAATCCCTCATTATTATTCGACAGAGTTTTGTTACACAAAACGTGACGCTCAAAAGAAAAATAGCAATCTTAAATCAACATTCCAGCTCAAAACGTGGCCTCGATTTACATTTTTATGAAAACAGGCTAATACTTGTGTTGATAGTATTTAATATCTTAATTGGAAGGACCTAACCACAATCCCTCCCATTTTCTAAGTATAGTGAACATTTCTCGCACAAAAAATGTTCTGAATTCACGAACATTTTTCGAGGTGTACATTATACAGAACAAATTGGATCTCATCCAAGATATCCATATCCATATATGTAAAAGCCTACCTTACAAGAACAATATTTGTGTATGGCACCTGAAAGAAAAGATGCGTGTTCTTTTGACAAAGCCATTTCGCATTTGAGCTGTACAGAAATTTAAAAACCAATAAGGTTGTCATTCATTGTGGTTTTACGAAAAGGACTTCATGTTTTAATGATCAGATCAGAGTAAATGTTCTTCCAAGTTTTCTTCACATTTAGTAAATACTCTTTCACTAAAGACTACATTAACAGCAAATATACCGAGATCACTGCGTGCAATTGCTTAATTTTTGTACTAACGTTTTCCAATTGTTAGGAAATGTAAGCTTTAACATATTTGGAAAACAACGGCAATTTTCCTTTTGTATTGTTGAAAAACAGTTGGCCATTTGCGTAAGTGTAGAAAGTTGAACCCAGCTTTTAGTGCAAAATATAAATTACATGTGTTATGCGGCAGATTGGAAATTTTTAAACAAGTTGTTTAGAGAGATTTGAAAGTACCGATGATTTCTGTAGATCTAAAAACACAGAATACAATTGTGTGCCCTTCAAAATGTAGATTTTGTTAAACCTTCAAGTGTCTACTTGGTTTTACATATCCAAATAAATATTTGACATTAAAAGGGAACAGGAGGGTTAAAGAAAATTATGCAGATTTCAATATCTAATTATTCCAACTGAACTTTTAGTTGAAATGATGAGACCACTGGACAAATATTTGTATGTACTTTATGCAACAAAGACTGGGCCCCAAGGAATACCTAAATTGTCAGTCACTTAAATCTCATCATGCATGTTGTTATTTAAAATATCATAAATAGCACAAAAGTAAAGAAAATTACAAATACGTCTACAAGTCATCTCTGGTTTGGGATAATGTTTAAAATTCACTGTTATGAATACATTTATGTTTTATTTCAGAAAACTGGTCTTAAGGCCGTGATTGGCGACCTCGAGAACAGCTATGAGGTATCACCAGATGACGAAACACCAGGCCATTTGTACAACAAGAGAACCTGGAGTGAGTGTGACACAACAGAGTTGTTCACCATCACAAGTAGAATGGCTCTTCAACAGGACTCTAGCCAGAATAAATTCGCACCAGATATCAGAGCATTTGGATTGCTTGTTCTGGAGATGCTTGTCGCAATGAGCCAATACAAACAGAAAATCAATTCAGCTCCGAGAAGTCGAGTGTCTCGTTTGCTGGAGGAAGTGGTTAGGGACGCAGCAGAAAACGATCATCCTGTTGATACCTCAACTCCACACGAGTATCATTTACATCATGATGAAAATTGTTTGTGTAGCAACAGAGTTGTGGATGTGCGCGTGCATAGTGGCCAGGCCATGTGTCAAATATCTAACGAGACTCGTGACTGGACTGTTGGACGAAACATGGGCGGACAGGAGTTCTCTGACCAAGCCGAACCAGAAGAGGCGTCCCTCATACCAACGCAATCCAATGTTCCCAATGAACAGACATTATTAAGCTCTGCCCAAAATAATGGAGCTGAAATGTGTCTTAATTGTGGTAACACGTTTGATAGCCCAGACAACAGAACTGTTCATGCGTGTGCGGACTCACCTTTATCTCAGGGTACAGATAATTTAGAAGAGGAAGACTTGTGTACCTCTTGTCAGTACGAAGAGGTTGATGAGCCGGAATGTTCATTAAATCACAACAGGCAAATGCCACACGAAGGAGGCAGTGAAACTCCACCCAAACTCTCGGTCAGGGCCTTCAGTCTAGACAAGACAAATAAACTTCCCAAACCAAAGATTCAGGGTCAACAAGCATTTTCTGGAGAACATGTCATAGAACTACCAGAAATCGGTGAAAGTGACACTGAATCTGTCGCATCAATATATCGACCCTACGCTAGAAGAGGCTCTTACAGTGGTAAACAGATTCTCACAAATGGGTCTTTCTTGACTCCACGAACTACTCCAGAGTTAAGAACCCCGACTTCCAGGTCTGATTCATCAATGGCAACCCCAACCAGTGTGACACAGGACGCTAAATCTCCCGTTTTGTCACCTTGTGATAATAGCATGGAGACGAGCGAAACTAAAGCCACGCTGAAGGATGTGGAAAGTCGTCAGGATACACCTCTGTCGATAAAGGTGCAAGAAATCGGGTTTCAAACCATTTATGAAGAGGATGAGAACCAAAATAATACCCTGCCGACAAAAAGGAAACCGCAGATACCTCCAAAGCCCAGAAAACTTATCAAACCCCCAGTGCCTGTTAAACGAAGGCCACCCCCTCCTGTACCAAGGGGCGAGGGTTCGATACCAGGGCACACAGAAGGAACTGGCAAGAAGAGGTTTTCCATGGCTTCTTTGGACGAAAGTGTTATTAGTGCCGCTGACAGTGGTCTTGGTTCCAGTCACTATGAAAGTAGCTACTGTGGCTCTGAAATTTCGTCAATATATCTGCAACCCGGCAGCAGGAATACTATCTACTCTGGTAGCATGACGGAAGGTAGTGAAATGTATTGCCCTGTTAAACCTATGTTGGTTAATCAAAAACCTGGTTCAATGACCAGAATAACAGACAGTGGTATTGAGAGTTCAGCAGACAGTTGCGATGAACTAAACGGAAGACGTATTCGGCATCAAGATAACCATTTCCAACAGGATTCAGATCCAACTACTTATACTTCGGAAGGCAGCTTAAATACCAACACAGAAAATCACGATAGCAATGAAAATGACGCTGACAGTGTAAATAATACGTACGAACAATTACCAGACATTCCAGATAGTCCTGCAGTACTACCTCGACGCAAGGAGAAACAGCCTTGTGTGGGACACCACGAACACTTAGAGAATCCTCCTTGCAAGTTTAAACACCAACCGCACGTGGTCAACCAAAATGTTCCAAAGAAAGACTCCGTGACAATCTCCACGCAAACTACTGACAGTTTGGAAAGGCCGAAAGGTGAGCGACGGAAAAGTGTTGAAAGTGTTGTAGGAGAGTGGAAAACACTAGTGGACAAAGCTAGTAGTGCCGATGAGTCTGACTCTCAGCTACCATTGAACCAGTCTGATTCACATAAACACAACTTTTCACAAACTTCCTATCAGAGCCAATCAGTACAACCTCATACTGTGCGGCAGAGGACACTCGTGCACCAAGAAACAGTTCACTCACAGCCCGTGCACTCACAACCTGCAACATATCCGCAAAAACTACAACCACCCAACCTACCACCGAAACAGATCTACACCCAATCTCCTCCACAACATCATTATTATGAAATAGGCTCAAACATGGACCACGTTCAAGACAAATATACAGTTTCTTCCATTGAGAATCTCTACACCCAACATAGAGGTTATCATGACTCGGGTTCAATTCCAACCAGACATGATTATTACGGAAAAGACATTCCTGGGGTGCATAGATCATATGCTGAACCAGAAAGAAACTCTTACCGTGAACTTGATCACCAGTACCACAAAAGATCAAATGATCTGTATGAACATTCTGCAGTAGACACACACAAAGCACGGTTACAAGTTCCAAGTAGCTATCCAACTCCATGGAGTGACTACGGTCACAACCTAGCTTACTACAAGACTGATCTACAAAAACTTGAACCTGAAGGTTGCCGCTCAGCATTTAGAAAACCTGCGCTGTCAAATCAAAAATATTCCAGCTACGAACCCGGTCGTCCTGACCAAGCTAACAGCGGCGGACACCACGAGACAGATGAGCAGAAACTTTCACATGTGCTGGATAAACTAAAGAAGGAAGGAAGACTCGGATTTGTGGCGGGCCAGGTGTGCACAATTAAACTGAAATAATACAATCTTACAGAAATTTTAAACTTTCATTCACAGATATCTCGGTACGTTTGGAATACACATTTGAAAAGTAAACACGATTGATCACCAACAGCAATATATTTGTTTTGGTTTTTCTTTACAGTTGATGCCATTACTAACGGAATGTTACTCTCAGGATCCGGCGCCTTCTGCAGATGATATATTACACAGACTGGAACAAGTACTACCCACTGCCACCGTTTAAACATTCGTGTTTAAACGAATCTATTGAGTCTTGTGCGGGAAACCTGTCGTACGGCCCTTCATCTTGTACATCACATTCGTTACTGTATCGAGGGGGGGGGGGGGGCTCGACAAGATGTCGAAAATATCACTGCAGCACATTGCAAACGTTACATGTGCAGGCAACCAACTATGCCTTGTAACTACGTTACTGCCACGTCTTTCATTGTATGAACATTAAATATCGATTAGTTGCCTTATTGGGATATTTATATTCCTTGTGTAAAGTGACGTCTATTTTTTAACAAAAACAACTAAAAAGTACGACCCACGTTTTACTTTTGACGGAAATTGTAAATAAAAAAGGGTTAACTATCTAGATACCTCAATAGTTACTACTGCTATCATAGCTTGTAGGTGAGCACAGTGTAAATCACAAACTGCCAGTAAGTTATCAAACTGCATAGCGCTAAATTTACGCCACAACTCACTTTTTGCATAAATTAATTTTTGTGTACATGTAATGTTTTCCGGAGACATATTTATACAATTTTAATATTTTTGTTAATTTTTTGAGTTCAATTTTAAGACAACTCAGGGGTTTCTTTAATTTACATGTACAGTGACGTTTGTACTTGAGCTTTTGGTATAAATAAAATATGTGTATCCTTTCTTGTATATTCACTATATTGTGTTCACTTTTGTATAGTTTACACTGTTAATAAACATCGTATTATTAATCGAAGTGTTTTGTTGCTAGAATAAATCATACGTGTAGAAACTTGCCAAAGAAATGTACAAATATGGTTGCCAAATTTAAAACATAGCCTACTTCCTTCCCTAGGCGTCTAGACAAAGTATTCATGGGGGCTAAACACGCACAAAGATACAAGATGTCCACAATTAAAGGATATCCCAGCAAGGATCTCTCACTTTTTGTTTACAACATTGTTGACTGATTTTAATGTTGACTATAGTAGTCGGCGGATCAAGAACAAAGTAAATATTAATGTAAAACTGATCCAGATCTTTATTGTTGAATAAACACCATGCTGGTGGTGAGACAAGTGCGCAGTTGCAATACTAAACCAATATGCGGTGCGCTAGTTGTTTACACGCAGCACAAGGAAAATAATAAACGCGCAGCTACTACATCTCTCCTTTTAAAAGAAATTGGCACAATTCTAACCTACATAACAACATGAAAACAAAAATAAATGACTTGAGATCTGACCCGGAATTAGGACAATGCAATGACGCATTACCATGGCAACTGGTCACTTAAGCTGGTTTTCAGACACAGCTTCAGGAAATATGAAATTAATACTGCACAGATTTTGATGCAATTAATGACTAAATTATGATCAAATATTGAAAAATGTGGCATTTTAACATGATTACAGTGATAAATTGATATTTTAGCACAAATTATGTTAAAAATTCAATTAATACTGACGATCTGTTTGATAAATGATACTGGATACTTAATATAAACCACACACAATTTAAAATAAATGTAAAACATAAAATATACAGTTGATTTAACACATGTGTGTGCATTTTCAGAAATAGACATACATGTATTATTCTTGATAATGCTTAGGTATATGAACCTCACGTCTGATTCTGGTTCTAATGACTGTATTTTCAGTTGGCTTACTGGGTTTTGGGCATTTTAGGACTGATTTCAAACCAGTGTTGGAATTTTCAATACCCTTATTGGCAGTACCCTTATCGGCAATTGGTACAATGGACATTTTATCGGATATTAGTGGTGCAATGGGAGTTGGTCTTACATCATAATGAATTCTCTTCTTGGGTACAAAAGGAAGTAAGGACTTGCGTATGTCAACTCAGTTGCGTGACACTTGCTGTCCCATCTCTGTTTCTACAATGTAAGATGTATTATTTTTATGCTCTACAATTTGTCCTGGGATCCATTTTAATGGTTTTTTATCCTTACAAAATATCATTACATTTGTATCACTGGGTAAAATATCAAGTTCACATCCTGCCATCTTATTGTAATTATGCTCCTGTGACTCCTTTCATTTCTGGAAATATTCTAGAATAGCAGTGTCATTATTAGACATGTTACGCTTGCGCTGAAAATTAATAAATTGCATTCCTTTGTATTCTCAATTCAGGAGCTGTGCGGGTGACGGGAGATTGTCATTGATTGGTGTACAAAGGTACTCTAACAGTCCTAAATGCCAGTCTGTTTTCAGTTCACAACACTTGTGCATTATATTCTTCACCGTCCTGATGCTACGTTCCACTGCATTGGCTTGATGATGATGGCTGAGAGAAGGGTTAATTTTACATCAATTGATTTACAGTATTCTCTGAATTGATCAGATGTATAATTTGATCCACAATCACATACCAATTCCTCACACACACCATGCTCTGCAAATATTGCTGAAAACGCTGTAACAGTTTGATTAGTTGAGTGATTGTCAACTTGATGAACAACGATAAATTTTGAGAACTTGTCAACCACAATTAGATAGACGTTTCCTGCAAACTCAAAAAGATCAGAATACAACTTTTTCCACAGTACAGTGGGAATTGGATCATCTGCGCTCTGTAACGGCTCCTTGGTTGCGCATCCTTAAATTTTTGACAAATTCTGCACTTTTTCACTGTGTTGATTATCTGTTTGTTTATTCCTGGCCAATACATCATATTTCTGGCATGAAGAATACATTTGGTTTCACCTTGGTGACCTGTGTTGTGTAATTTGTTCAAAGCATCTTCTTGTAATGTTTTTGGAGTAATGACACGGACTCCATTGAGTATCAAACCATCTACAATGCAAAATTGGTCACTAAAAGTGAAATAATTCCTGATGGATTCTTGGCATTCTTTTTGAGATTGGGGCCATCCATCATTAATGTAATTCTTTAATGTCTGTAGAATGGTATTGTTTTCAGTAGCAATCTGAATTTCCTGTAATTTAGAAAGACTGATGTTAACCTCTACATCATGTATCGTTACATTGATGCCTTGGACACCTTGATTGGCACCAGTATGGTGATCAGCTTTACAACTGAGTGCGTCACTTAACTTCATCTTTTTTCCTTCTTGATAGACGATTCTTAAATTGTAATCAGCAAGTCGGAGTAGCATTCTGGTGAGACACGGTGATGTTTGTGATATGGATTTCCTGAAAATAGGCAATAACAGTTTATGATCTGTAATTATCGTAATACGTCTCCCATAAACAAAATGTTTGAAATGCTCAACAGAGTAAAGGACACCTAAAAGTTATCTATGTTAGAATAGCAACTTTCAGTATCCATCATTGACTTTAATGCATAAGTGATCGATAGTAAATTATCTGGGAGTCCATCTGGAGAAATCACCGTCGTCTGGCTGCAACAATACTGAACCAATGCCGATTTTGCTAGTGTCACATTCTATGTAGACAGGTTTTCTCAAGCTGTAGAACTGTAATAAGCAATCATTACTAATCGCATTCTTGAGAGCATTAAATGCAGTGTCATGAATAGACGTCCACAGAAATTCTGAATCCTGTTTCACCAGTGGCTTATGCAAATCTGAAAGTGACAGGATAAAGCGACAAATAATTTGCAGATCCAAGAAACAATTGTAATTGTGTCTTATCTGCAGGCACAGGCCATGACTGGATAGCATTAACTTTCTTCGGATCTGGTTTGATTCCATCTTTGGTTAACATCATCCCAAAGAATGGTACTGCAGCTACATCAAGTTGCACTTTGTTGGGGTTGAGATGTAAATCTATCTCCACACAGCAGTCTAAAAATGCAACAATGCTATGATTAAAATCAGGATCATCTTTACCATATACTAGCATGTCATCCGCTATGTTTTTCATGTTGTGCAGTTGAGCCAGCAGCTTGTTAAGACAATGTTCAAATAAATTGCCAGAGTTTGACATGCCCATTGCAAGATAGTTGAAGACATAGATTCCTTCTGGTGTGAGCATCGCTGTTTTCAATTTGGCATCCTCTGATATGAAAAAATCCTTTAGTGGTGTCAAATATGGCAAATCGCTTTGCACCGCACAATTCATGCGATACTTCATCTAAAGTTTTGGAACGACAAATTGGTCTAATGATCTCTTCATTTAACTGTCTGGGAGCAAGACATATTCTGAGTTTACCGTTTGGTTTCTTCATGACTACGAATGAGTTAAGCCACTCTGTTGGAATGCCTTTGTCCATCTTTGAAATAATGCTGGATGCCTCCATCCTATCTAATTCAGCTTTAAATTTGGATTTCAAAGCAATCGGGACACGTCTTGGTGGAGCCTGGAATGAAGGAACATTTTTCTTTAAATGTATATCAACAGGATTTATAGGAAACTTGCCTGGATTGCCATCAAATAGATGTTTCTACTTCGGATGATCAACTATGTCTTGCTTTGTAATTTTCACTCCCGGTCGTAAAAGAGGATTGTCATCAGTATCGCTGTATCTTGTCTTCATCAATGGTTATCATATCAAACTCACTTGATGTGCTGAAATGAGAACTGGTAGAAAAATTGTTATGTGCAGACCAGCTAGCGGTGGTTGGACAATTGAAGGAAACTAAACCTAATGGCACAAGGTCTTGTAATCTCAAGATTGGTTTGAATTGATCAGGAATGACATAAAAACTGGTGGATACACACTTACCAGAATTGGCGTTTGTGAGTGACAATGTGCACTGACCAAGTTGCTTGATTTTGCTTTTGTTATACACCTGTAATGTTACATTCTGATCACAACTATTCTGTAATGAATGATTTGACGCATTTGGATGCAGCTTCTTGTACATTGAAAACAGTAACAAATTTCCAGCTGCACCCGTATCGATTTTAAACTGTATTTTGTGACTTTCACCATTGCCGCTACATGCATTAACATTGGTTAGAACACGACTTCCACTAGATTTAGATAGTTCGTCAAACATGACATTATCGGAGTACTGTTTGGAAATGCATGAATGACGCTCAAAGCACACATGGCAGATTATACTAAGGCTATCATACTCAAATTTGTCTCTCTCAATGTCATGAAAGTCCTTTCTGGAGCAAGGTCCATGACCACCTCGGCCTCTGCCATGAGTACCACACTGTGCTTGTTGATGTCTGTGATGTGATGCACCCCTGGAACAAAATTCTGAAAAATGACCACATTTTCCGCAATTGTAACAAGTTTTATTATACGCCGGACACTGTCTGGGTTGGTGCTGTCACCCACAATTGAAGCAGGATAGTCCTGGGTGACTTTGACTGCATTGTGGCTGGATGCCACCTCTGTTACTACTCCTACCCCTGTAAGGCGTGGGGTGTCATTTGTGTTTTTGTACACCGTCAACTGCTTTACTATCGCTGGATGTGTTGTGTAAACCCTGTGCCATCTTTTCACTGGCAATGGTAGCCTCAACTTTGCGTGCAATTGTTAACACTTGGGAAATAGTTGTGTCCTTTGTAATTTCTTTCAACTGATCCTGTACATGCTTGTGAGTGTTGTGCATTAAAAATAGAAATTTCATGACCTCATTAGGATTTGTAAATGCGCAATCTCTGGATAAACTTCGTAATTGGGACATAAAGTCACTCTGATCCTTGCAGGCATTACTGTAGAGACTCCCCATTGTATACCACGAATGGACCATGGCCTGTAATGGCTGGAAATGTTTCTCAAATACATCAAGGATGTCTTTCAAATTGTCCTTGCTTTTACCATCTTCAAAAATTAGATCGTCATTATAAATCTTCTGCCCTTCTGGACCCATCCAATTGAGTAATGTTAGCACTTTTTGATCTGCTTCTAGATCCTTGTACGCACCTCTGATCAGAACCAGATCCACTCAGTCCCGAAAGAATTTGAACGCTTCACACAGATTGCTGGATTTCCAGTCCATTTGGGGTTGATTTATTGGAATAGACTGAATGAATTTAGTCTCAGCCATTTGTAATGGTAGAAGTAATGCACTGGCACAATAGTGAAAAATTTGTAAAATACGGAACATGTGTGTCACACACGTATAGCGGATAGCAGGCATCAGCTGTTTCAGTGCAAAAAGTTCACTAAAAGTTCAAACACAAAGTAGATCCTGGAAAACTTGAGCCATATTGTTAAAATAATGATGGTGGCACTGTTAGAAATGCATTGGCATATGATGGAATCTGATGGAGCACCATAAACTGTAATTACCACATTATATTCAAAGTTGCTCCAATGGTGGAAAATGTGACTCCATGATGTAGCATGGTGGCAGCCATTTTGAATTTCAAAATTTCAAACAATTATTCTGAAGAAATGGCTTGCTGGAAAATGTTCAAATTTACACAGTAGACACCCTAAGGTGTATGGTACTTAATGTAATTTTTGCAAATGCCTACCACCAATAGATCCTGAGATCCGGAATTTTCATATCAGTTTGCATGCGTAACAGCATCATGCAGATAATAGAGTTAAAATATACCACCATTTATGCTGTTTGGATCCCTGTAAAACATCATATAGGTGAGCACTGGATGCTTTCCTAACAGTAGTCGGCAGATCAAGAACAAAGTAAAAATATTAATTAAAATGATCCAGATCTTTATTGTTGAATGAACGCCATGCTGATGGTGAGGCAAGTGCGCAGTTGCAATGCTAAACCAATACAAAGTGCGCTAATCGTTTACGTGCAAGGAAATAATAAACGTGCAGCTACTACACAGTCTCAGTTATGCGGCACATAGCTGAGACCGGATCGTAATTGAGACTGTTATACCGTGTCATATTTGCCTTGTGCCGCAGTCTTTTCTGTAGATCTATCTACTCGTTAGTGGACAGTAACAGAGAAATGATTGTAACTCTTTATCTGATCTATTGTAGGCCTTACGACATAGGTGTACTTCTATCTTGGTGTGTGCCATAGTTCAAAGTGGCAACCCTGATCTCCTAATTTTATTTGTTGTTCTTATTCCATAAAATGTCACTGATAAAGAAGTTGTTCTCGGTAGTTCTGTTTATATCATACAGATACCGTATTGTTCCTGAATAAAGCGCAGTCTCTAACTAAAGCGCCCCCTCGTTTTTGACGGCAAAAAAGCATAAAAATAAATTTCCCGTTCAATATTTACACGTAAAAATTTTATTAAGCACAAGTGATTATTTGATCTTGTAATTATATTTCCCAAATGTAAACGTTTTCCTTCTGAATTATTGTTTGAAATTGTTAAAGTTCTATAGTAGTCGGCGGATCACAAAGAACAAAGAAATGTTATTTAAATTGATCCAGATCTTATTGTTGAACATCGCCATGCTGGTGGTGGTAGACAAGTGCGCGTGTACAATACTAGCCCAATGTAAGGTGTGCTAACGTTAACATGCAGCATAAGAAAAAAACTAAACACGCAGCTACTGCTACATCTCTCCTTTTTAAAAGAATATGGTAACAATTCTTACTAATACCTACATAACGATACAAACCTGAGGTGGAAAGTGACTTAGATAACAACAAAATGAGATTTAAAGTTGACAAAGAATTAGGACAATGCGCTGTCACATTACCATGGCAACTGGTCACTTAAGCTTGTTTTTGGACACAGGCCTTGGAAACAAAATAAACATAGAAATGCATTTGAAAACATGTAAATAATTGATACTGCATGGATTTTAACACAATAAATGCACAAATTATGATTATGGCAAAATATGGTGTTTTAATGCAATTACATTGATAAATTGATATTTTAGCATGAATTATGTTAAAAATTCAGTTAATCCTGACAATCTGTTTGATAATTGATACTGGATATGAAATTTTACAAACAACATGAACATGAACATTTACAATCACACAATATACAGTTGATTTGACACTTATTTTGCGCAGTTAATGCTATGTTCAGAAATAGACATACACATACGTGTTTCTAATTATTCTTGATAATGCTTAGGTAGACAAACCTCACGTCCAATTCTGGTTGTTACCACTGTATTACCAGTTGGTTTAGTGGGGTTGGGACATTTTAGGATGGAGTTTAAACCAGTTTTGGAATTTTCAATACCCTTGTTTGCACTCTTAGATGTTATAACGGGCATTGAATCGGGGTTGGGTGGTGCAGTGGGAGTTGGTCTTACATTGCAATGAAGTTTCTTCTTGGGTATGAAATGAAGTAATGACCTGCATTTTTCAACCCTGTTGCATGACACTTGCTGTCCCATCTCTATCTCTACAATGTAAGACTTATTATTATTTTTGGACTCTACAATTCGTCCTGAAATACATTTTGACAGCTTCTGGTCTTTACAGAAAATCATGACATTAGTACCACTGGGTAAAATATTGAGTTCACGGCCTGCCGTCTTGTTGTAGTTGATTTCCTGAGATTCCTTTCGCTTCTGAAAATATTCTAAAATTGCAGCATCGTTATGAGACGCATTGAGCTTACGCTGAAAATTAAGGAATGGTTGCATCCCTTTGTATTCTCAATTCAGAAGCTGTTCTGGTGACAGAAGATTGTCATTAATTGGGGTACAAAGGTACTCAAAGAGGCCTAGATGCCAATCTGTTTTCAATTCGTGACACTTGCACATGATATTCTTCACTGTCCTGACTCCATGCTCCACTGCATTAGCTTGATGATGATGTGTGGAAAGAAGGGTTAATTTCACATCAATCAATTTACAATATTCTTTGAACTGATCAGAGGTATAGTTCGATCCACAGTCACATACTTATTCCTCACACACACAATGCTCTGCAAAGATTGCTGAAAACTCTGCAATGGTTTGGTTGGTGGAGTGATCATCAACTCTACGGACAACAATAAATTTGGAAAATTTGTCAATCACAATTAAAAACACATGTCCTGAAAATTCAAACAGATCAGAGTATAATTTCTTACATGGTACAGTGGGAATTGGATCGTCTGCACTTTGTAATGGTTCCTTTGGTTGCACGTCCTGAAATTTCTGACAGATTTTACAGTTTTTAACTGCATTAATTATTTGCTCGTTTATCCCTGGCCAGTACATTGTATTTCTGGCCTGAAGGATACATTTGGTTTCACCTTGGTGACCTGCATTGTGTAGTTTTTTCAATGCATCTTGAAATGATTTTGGAATAATGATGTGAACTCCATTTAGTACCAATCCATCTACAATACAAAGTTGATCATGAAAAGTGAAGTAATTTCTAATGCTTTCCT
>JBCAUI010080992.1:0-19644 GCA_038406195.1 Haplosyllis anthogorgicola | reverse complement strand
AAGATACATTTTACATCAACAGAAATCTTCCGTCACCAAAAGAAGCCGGCCACCTACCGGAGGCCGGCTTAATTAACCATACAATATACTTTCGGCGAAATGCTTAAATGTATTCGTCGCCAAAGAGTCTCTCTTACAAAGTGTCGCGTTGTGAATCATAGATGCCATAAGTAATTACGTGCGTTCCGTGGGGCTGAAATAGATGTGTTGCGATTGCTGATAATTCAGATAATGTACAAGGCGAAAAAAACTACGCACGCACAGAGAGTGCTTCTGCTGCACCTGTAATGGACAGCAGGGAAGTAGAACAAATATAATTAGCGGGAGATGCTAATTTCTTCTCTTCAATTATCCGGAGAAAGAAGGTCATAGATGATTAACATCAATTAAAACATTAAGTACATATGTTGGATCGATTATTGTCCCTCTCCATGTGCAGGAAATGAGTAGCACTTAATTACAGATAATATGTCATGTAATAGACTAGTGTACGATAAAAGTTTATCATAGAAGTAACTTGGTCAAAAAGAAATGGACAGGCAGGCATCGTGAAATTATTGCTTTATTGCATACGGAGGTGACTAAAAATAATAATCACAGAAGAGTGCAGAAAAGTACGGAAAAAGAAGATATTGATGCCGCATATCGCAGTCAGCTCGTCATTGTCGGATAAAATGTTAAACAAAACGAAAAGACATGCATGTTTATTTTGAATTGACACAGAGAGGCAGACGTTTTGACTGTACTGGTACATCTACATTTAACTTCTACATTTAAGTTCTCTACTGATAATATTTCATATTGCCTCGTAAATATAATAATAACTTTCAAACAAGAAAGCAGGTGTGCCGTCAATCATATGTCAAAGGTTAATTATCATTTGAAACAATAACAACGGGTTACCAGAAAACCATTTGTGAAGAGCTTAATAGACTGAATGAAATGACATCCATAACAAACTGTCAAACATTTCATTTCAATATAGAACGGTGCATCAACGTAGGCCAATGCGTTTATGGACCATTTTGCATCGGCACACCAGTTTACACGACAGGTGATATGTAACATGACTGGATTCACTCTTTTCTTGAAACTTCTTCCCTGGGCAATTTTCCTGTTTTGACATGAGTATCAAGTTCGTGAGCGCTTTTATCATACACAACGAGGCCATTTGTAGAAATATATTGGACTCGTTGGTAACATCATAGATGTACACACATAGCCAGTGTCATTGGGTGTTCCATCAACATTTATTTTCGAAGATGTTTTTTTTTTTTTGAAGCAGCCATGCAAAAGTATATATTTATATGTATGTAAGTATTGTCGATTCTTCTACGGGGACACCCCTCTGTTCCGTGTTTTTTTTTTTTAAATTTAATGATGACAGTTACTAGACCCTGTAAAGACGTATCTCAGATATTGAGACAGATTTTTTGTACTGTATACTATACAAGAACCTAGTTCCTGTTGTCTTCCTTGGTAAAAAATATGATCAGACCTGCCAGGCTCACAGATTCCTGTACCGGAGACACAGTTCAATTAAGCACCTGTTAACAGTCTACTGTACAGATTGGTCAGACACTAACAAATGGCGGTGGTCCCCAGACCCTCATTCCTGGAAAGATGACTGCATACTAGCTCTAAACCTACAACCCACTCCTGGCCGCAATTTGTGCAGGAAGGTTGGAATGTTTCGTTGCAAACGTTAATAGTTCCCAGGTCTCTGGGATGATTCCGGGTGATTCCGCGGTATCAGGGCTGATAATTGGCTCGATTCCCGTTATATGAGGGTAATCTAATCACACGTGCTACACCACGATTCATGGACCCAGCGATAGACGGGATGATAACTAATAGTCTAAGAGTATATGTTTGTTTGAAACGATTTAGGTATACGCAGGTCATCAACGTTGGCCATCAAACTCTACTTCCATGGTCATTTTTGCTTCTTCAAAATCTGGGCAATCAGTATTGAGAAGAACAAAACTGTAGACGCTAGTCTGAAAACAAAATGCCACGCCCTGTTACCGTGCAGAAAAAACCGCATACTCAACTATATTTAGTTCCCGTCTTTATTCCTTCCTCTCATCAAGTGGCAATAACCGAGCAAAACCTGCCTAATTGCGGAATTAATTTCCTTCGCGGGCGTAACACCACGTTTAGATTTTCGGTGATCTAAAACATTTAGACATGGAAACATATTATTTATCACAGTAAAGTAACATCTGCAGTCATGATAAAGTTAATTTAGACTAAAAGTCTAGAAAAATATAATGTGATTTGTGTGGTTGACGTTTAAAAGTGAGAATTTAGATTTACTTCTTCTCATGTTCCGACAAAACGGCTTCAATTTTGTGATTAAATTGGTAGTTCCTAGGCATGATGTGCCCTTCATCTCTCGCAGATAATGAAGTGACATTTGTCTCAATAATATCACAGACTTGCGTCAGGTTACTTTTTACTGTAGCGAGCGTCAACATATCCCCCGCGCCGTTTCATATCAGCTCCTAATGAATCCAAAATTAAATACAAATACGTTGCGTAAAAACGTTTAGTACTAATTAATCCCGCTTTTACGCGATATACCATGGGGTTTTTGTCAAAAAAGTACTATGGATCACGCAATTGAGAAGTTTGTGATGTGAGACACATACCACAGGGGCGTGGTAGCAGCTTTGATTAGTCCTCGAACGGAACAGATAAAAAGAGAAGCAATCGGTTTGGTAATGAGCCATTTCACAACTGCACTTGAGTGTAAAACCGATAGTGATAACAAAACAGTATAATACTTTATTCATAGCAAAAAAAGTAGACAATCACAGATTGCAAAGCCGCTCCCGCCCCCCCCCCCTAATGGAATAGGGAACTGTATCTCCCGTGAGCCAAGTCCCTCAAGAAATTCTAAGTCCAATGGCAAAATACACTGCAATTTTTTTTTTCACAAAGTGTCTAAAATGATCAGAAATGACCAGAAATGCATTTTCCCTATTGGGGGGGGTCTGGTCAACTTTTCCCAAACATGGGGGCAGGGGTCAGTCCACTTTTGTCCGAAAATGGGGGGGGGGGGGGGTGGTTGTCAGTCAACTTTTGTCTGAAAATGGGGGGTAAGTCCCACTCCTGTTTTCATCATTTCACACGAATCTCAACTCGCTGCACGAAGCCGCTCCCAGCAAGCTAGGGAGCGGCTTAAAAAATAATAATGCAAAATCCCCTAAATAAATAAAACCTACATAGCAGATCCCCACAAATTGAAATAGCTTGTTCTAGTACTTGACATTGTCTCAGTTATCACCTTGTCAACCTTACAATACGTGAGTATCATTTCGTCTCTAGTGCTAATATTTAACTTGCCTCATTTCTTTGCGATCAAGGTCTAATTTTACTCCTTGGCCAATTATGCTGTGTAACTCCTCAACCGCGCTGCTAAGTTGAAGAGCCTGTGCATAAATCAACGAAATCAAGCTCAGTGAAGTCCATTACACGTCTGCATTGCACGATTAGGGTGGAAAGTGTGACTGACTGCTATCACCCCTATGCAGTGTAAGCAGGCCAATCTACGCAAGGTGATTCTGAGATTATATCACTCCATTGAGTAGTCACGCGGGTGATACATCCACCCACCCATGGCCGGAGTCCTAAACAGGGGTAACAACTGTCTTAGACCTTGGTGCTCAACATCATGAATGAAAGGCACTGCTTGTGTCTCACTTCGAGGCTCAAGGGCAGAAACCAACTGTTACAAATTAAGCTCATTAACATATCGATCATTTAAAACAAATGGCTTTAAAAACAGCATGTTTTGTTTTATTACTCACATTTCTTACATTCTTTGAGACGTAAAACGTTCATGTCGTATGAAACGACACTTTATCTACTTTTTAAGAAACACTTTTCCAGAAAATTCTTGGTGTTCTGTCATTAAATATTCACATAGAATTAATTATAACATGTCTTTATTCTTTAAAAAAAAACAAGGATCAAAGCACAGCACAGCTAAGGTTTCAACAAGCTTGTCACGTAAACCCCGGAAAGTACATATTTGAATATTTTTCCCATGCGCATATTTTCCCTATATTTTACATTGATTAATTTGTTCTCAAATGCAGCGAAAAAAATTAAACTCTGTAGAGGTCAAAATATCATGGAAATCATTGGAATTACTTTTGCAGTGAAATGGAGAAATTTACATTTGAAAAGTATATAGATGAATTTTCCACATGTTAATGCGACAAGTTTAATGGCATAACTGCTATGCGTTCTTTTGGAGCAATTTAGTGACGATTGCTAAACAATAGCGAACATATTTAAGACACAGACAGTTATGTTCAGTAATTTTTTTCAAACAAACTGTCGTTTCATGAAAGGTATAAAAGAAATTTTAGCGTGAAGAGTGTAATTTGAGTGAAAAACTTTTCCTTCCTAACTTTGTCGCGACAGTAAGCTTTCATTTTATCTTGTTTCAGCAGCGAGCTTTAACTTTCAATTTAACAAGAACAACACGGCACGAAATGTTCTGGCAAACACTGGTGTCGTATGTATGAATTATTCCAGGAAATTGGCCTCTGTTCACGTCAAGACCTTTTGTCCTGTGTAAATATTGAAGCTTGTCAATAATTCAGTTAGCTTCGTCTTATGAATTCTCAGACAGCTCTCTAAAAGGTCATAATTACAGTGGCTATTAGATAGTATTATATTTCTCCCACACAATTTCATGTTGGCCTTTATGAAATAACGAGACTTGTGGACCATTTCCGCGGCCGCTCGAAGCCTTTACTTAGTGTGAGAGAGACATTTCCCACTGTCACGTAATTCTACGTAACGTTTTATGGCATCACGACGAAATCGTAGACATGCTGTAATTTACACATTTTTACCTGTGTCAATCGTCCTCTCCGTGCGGGGCTTCAGCTGAAAGTCCCCGAAGAAATCCTTGAAATGTCGGTTCAGACAAAATCACGTGAGCAAAATCACTCACTGTTGGGCCATCATTGTTTTCAACAGTAGTTTTTTTTTCATTTGTCGCACAAAATCGAAGAGTATTGTTTATTCAGTCACCTACATTGGTGCCTGGCAAGCCAAAATTAACTCATCACACCAGTTTGTAAGAGCCTTTTTGGACCTTGGTGCCAAGTAACCGCCCGCGTGGGACAACACCACAACCGAACGCCCCTCGCTCAAGATCACATCCTGAAAGCAGCAGGGATCGAACCCGCGTCCTTCCGACCAATGGTCCAACACGTTACCGTTCTGCCAGGACCAACATCGATATCGCTCAGTTGTTAACACGAAAATTATTGTCATTTATCTATTTTCAGATCACTGTGTACCTTGGCAAAAGAGACTTCATAGACCATCTCACCCATATAGACCCAATAGGTAAGACGTTGAAATTACCATGCTTTCGAGCATGTCGCAGTATCTCGTAATTGCTCCTGTGCAGTGATTTAATTTTCTTAAAGATCCTGCAGCTGCAGTACCGAAATGATTCAATTAATTTCCAATTGCAACTAATGCACGAAGATTTCTTAAAGAAACAAAGGGGAATAACAGACGTGAAATAAATTGTGAAATGTATAAATTTAACGCATGTACACACACCTATGATCTATGTTGTTGTTTTGTTTCGTTATTTTGTACGAGTGGCTGGTAAATAAGGTGGAATAGAGTTTTCATCCTTGAACCAAACCTGCACCGGCAGTATTTCATGATGATTAGTTGCGATTAGTTCAAAAAGCACAGCAAGAAAACTTTGAAGCTGGTTTATCATTAGTGGCTAAAGATGGGAATAAAGGTTATTTAATTAGTTGTGTAACGATTTGATGGCAAGGACATGTATCGGGGATCTAATGAGAATGTATTGCCTGTATTGATTCGTCCCGCCCTTGTCAGTCTAATACGGATAAACCACGCACGAAGCACATCAGACGGAAACTACAAAAGAAGTATAGGATTTGGAGGCTCCTCGCAACATATCATATAGAAATACCCTTTCTATCACCTTAAAGATTTGACTGTTGCCTTTTCACCGCCAGCATATGCGTGAAGGTAATGTTTTCAGACGTGTCTGTGAGCCTATCTGTCTTTATAGGGGCTATAACTTTTGAACCACTTGACCTAGAAACTTCATTTTTTGATATGCAGGGGCATCTTTGCAACACGTTTTTCTAAAGTAATGGATCACAGCAATAAATATTGTCCAACTTTGTACCGCTATCAGCCAATATCATATGTTTTAATACACAATAGTCAAGTGCAAAATATTTGTCAGGGTCATATGAAGGACGCTTTGCAAAATGGGCAGTGGGCTTTCGACTGATTGGCATTCTTGTTATTTTCATGTTTGCAATAATTTCCCATCTTCCTTTGAAACTAAAATTGAAAGCAAAACCCCAGTGGGAGAAAAATAATCCGAACTTGTCACTGACATAATGAATTCAGTTCTTGTGTTCAAGTTTTATGTTCTGGGATAGATGGACAATGAAAAGTAATCCGAGCGATTTTAAATGTGGAAGACTCAATGCTTTCGTTTCTAAAAGTAAACGTAGATCAGTTGGTTTCGAAATCTATTTACCAGAAGGTAATATGTCAAGCCATAAACAAATAAAAGGTTTCACGCAATGTCAAAACCGAAACTTGCATCACGAAAAACCAAAGGAAAGACAAAGGCGCACCATAGTCAATTATTATATTCATGCGTTGTCGTGTTATTTGCTAAAAAGCATTGATTTAAAGATGAACTCTCCGTGGAAATGCACGATTTCTTATGCATGTGCAGTCATTTGGTAGTTGGGAGCCAAACAGGCAAGACCCTTTTTATACTTACAAGAGGTAGATCATATGCACAGGACTGGATGTCCACTGTGACCTGTTCAGAAATGCATAAATTTATCAGCAGAATTTGGCTTTTTTCAGGGCGTTGGCCCCAGGTGACTTGTAACACAGTGAAAATATTCACACTTGTTATGAATATAACACCTGTGCTGTCTAATTACAATCCATATTGTTCCGATGTTCTCAGCTCAGGTGCTGTCAAGAAAATTCTGAGCCGTCAATGTTACCATTTGCATTCATCTTTAAAGATGAAAGATCACTGAAAATAGAACAGTTTTGAAAGTCCCCAGTCATTTTTCTTTGTCATGCATATGTGTAAAGACAGTGAAGGAATCATATCCTTATATGGACATAGGAGGTTGAACAAGTGGATGAAAGAAGGCTGGACGCACACTGTGCAGTGACTGGAATTTGCCTTTCAGGGGCACTGGCTCCAGCTGACTGGTGACAGGGTGAAAGCATTCAGACTATTGTGAATGTGACACTGCTATTATGACTAATTTCAGTGCATTTTATCCCAGTGCCCTCAGCTTCACTGGTGTCAAAAATATAACATATCCAAAAATTAAGATGGCCATCCCCAATAAATTTCTTGTGACCAATACTGAACCATCAGTATTGCCTGTTTCGTTTTGGGTTATGATAAAAAGTTTCTTTCATCGTTAACTCGTTCATGTACCAAATACACATGAACCGCCTGAAGTGATCTACAACAATCAAAAGTAGCAAAGTACTTCTGATTTTCAGAAAAATCAGCCATTATTTAATCACAGTGATTAACTTTTGATTATTGCAGATTATGTTAACATTAAAAGTAACACATTACACTAAAACTTAAAAAGGCGTTTGGAGACAGTTGTATATGAGAGCATATCGACGAAAGCAAGCAAACATTATGCATTTAGTGAACAGTGATGCAGTATCAACTTAACGATTGGCGTACCAACGTATTGAACCTTAGCAAAAAAGCCGCTTTCTTGTTAGTTCCCAAATTTACGTATTTGTATGGAAGAGAGATCATTATCTTTTGTGAAACATAGAACACAAACAATTATCTGATCATTTCACGCAATTGACTTCCATTTTCGGACGTACTAGAGTATGACACATAACTTCATCCTTGATATCAAATGACCCAGGGATCTGAGAGATTTCCTCGAGTTCTTCGAAATGTCAACCCGATCAACGATATATGTGTAGGAGCTCTAATAGGATCACTGTCGCATACTCTTCTATCGGTTTAGATTAATCACTGTCAATCAGTGCCTAATCAGATTGATAATTACCTTTATCTGTATTGATGTGGATCAATAAGGGTGTGTTGTTTTTGTGCCACAGTCACATTGTGCTGAGTGTGCCCACTTGAAAGTAAAAGCGCCTTGGACATGGTGCACGCGTGTAACAAAATGTGATTGGTGTTCAATCGCTTAATTGTGCAAATCCTCTTAATGTTGGAAGAATTTAGTCAGGTGACTGAATCTTGTTACTTTGTGCCCAACATACCGACTGCATCAGAAGATTACTTAATGAGCGAGAGCGCCATGTGGCGATATGTTATTTGTATTTATATGTTACTATTTGTATTCTTCTATACATTGTGACCTGTGTTGAAAGGTCATTATGAATATCACTTTGAAAACATTCTTGGAAAATTGAAGTACGAGATTTGTTGGTGACCTACTGTAAGCACACCTTGGAGATCCAATCCACCTTTAAAACCAAGTAGCAGTGTCATCCCAAGTCCAAAACAGTGGCATCAGTGCCCCCCCCCCCAAAAAACCAACAAAACGGTTGTGTGTGGTACAGTGATTAAGACAATAAAGATCATTGATGAAAACTCAAATTCCACGTTTTGAAACATAGTGTTGGCGAAACAGAATAACATCCTATTGAAATGGATTGGCCATGAGCAATTTTTCCTGTGTAATATCTTGCGCATTTAAAAGCTAAACTGAACGATTTTTCATTGCAGATGGGGTAGTACTAGTAGACCCCGAGTATTTAAAGGAACGTAAGGTATATGCTCATGTACTGGCAGCATTCAGGTATGGCCGCGAAGACTTAGACGTACTTGGCCTCACCTTCAGAAAGGACTTATTTCTGGCATCATGTCAGGTGAGACTGGACACTTAATTCATCACATCCACCACCTTGTTGTCACCTAAACAAAAGGCAGCTTCCTGTTCCATGACTTGTGTGCACAAGTCACCTGCTATATTAATGTTTGATTGGTCTGGCAACCATACCTGCCTTAACAACGTATTTATTTATTTTTAAGTTTACAAGCATAAAATATTAACTCTGTTTTTTTCCTTTAAATGACTATGCTATGATGTCAAACATGAATAAATGTATACAAATGAAACGTGTAATTAGAAAATAAAGTTTGCTATAATATGTAATTAATTTAAGGAGGTGTCAATCTTTCCCGCAGGTGTATCCTCCAGTCAAAGAACAACAGAAACCCCTAACAAGGTTACAAGAGCGGTTAATAAAGAAACTCGGTCCTAATGCCTACCCATTCTTCTTTGAGGTACGTATACAGTTTCATTAAGGCTTCTCCCACGTCTTTTCTTTGATTTATCGATTGTATAATGAACGGGTACACCGTCTACTGCTGTTACCTTTACATCGGAGACTCTTAGCATCATGTTAACTCTTCCAATGGGACTCAGACTTACAGTGCATTTTGATAAAACCAAGAATGTTTATTTGCTAAAATTCTAAGACCCCATTATTTTCGGCAGTTATGGATCCATGATTTTTCTTCACATCCACGACCTTCTTGAAATTCCCACCCAAAATTGTACAATTTTCGCAAAGAAAAAAAACCAAAGAATGAAAATGAAAATTTAAGACTGATGAGGAACTGGATTTGCCAATATTTTCAGAGAAATCAGTATTTGTGTTTCATACTAAATTCACAACAGCTGTACTCTTGGTTTTGGAAAATGCTCCAATACTGAAATGGACTTATCCGCAATTACATATACTTCCATCCAAGATTGACATTAAGCTCAAGAAACCAAAAGTTAAAAACAATCATTTCGTGCTCACACAAAGTAACAATGCAATTGTTCAAACCAAAAATTAAATAAACTATGAACAAGACTAACCGATAAACAAGGCAGGCTGTCAAGTTCCTATTTTTTCCTATTTATTTGAGCATGTTCCTATTTTTCCTATTTTTAGAGGAATATTCCTATTTTTTCCTATTTTTCAGGCTTTCCAACATTTGTTTTCTCCATTTTACTTGTTTATCAACAATTATAGTCCCAAATTTTTTTTAGCCTCCCAATGCTCGGCATATTTTTCCACTAGTTTACATTTTCAAAGTTACAAATACTACCAACATTAGAAAGTTGCAAGTGATATCAACATTCCTTTAAAAAATCCCCCCTTTCTAACCCAAATTTTGTGATTTTTGTCTGTCCAGAGAGCTATTTTGACGGTAAATAATTAAGATTATTTCTATTTTTCTCCTATTTTTTGGGTAAAATTCCTATTTTTTCCTATTTATCGGGGTCATTTTCCAATTTTTTTTGACCATTCCTATTACTTGACACCCAGTTTTAAGGATAAAAGAAGGTGGAATATGACCTGTAAACGTGATTATATTTTATGGATTTGCGGTCTACGGTGGACGTCATTACGTTTGCATAGTTACAAAAAAAAGGAGCACTTTTTAATATTATGACAACTGAGACATTTCTTCTTTCGAGGATACTACAATTCGTACTCATTTGTCTTCATTTACCCATCATTAACAACAAGTTATTTAATTACTTCTCCATAGAACAATGGAAATTACAATAATATCTGTCAGTTAATCGTATTACCAGTAGTATAGAGTTCGCGCAAATTGAAACCCAAGCACAGCAGTGTTTTGCTTTCTATGAAATCTATGAATAACTTATTTTATAAATGTCGTTGCAGTTACCATCATGTTCGCCGGCGTCAGTCACATTACAGCCAGCACCAGGGGACACAGGAAAGGTAAAGATCGTTTTTGTTACAAGTCTCTCGGGTTCGTTCTCTGCAGACACGAATAGAAACTGATGACTACGCCTACTTAGTTAAATTGTAAACGTATTAAGTATATTAATTTTCCTGTTTGCCAGTAAAGGACCTGCAAGTTTCCAAATCTGTTTTTACAACCTGGATCGCGAATGGCCAGTAGGGCAGTAAAAGTGTCCCATCCAACCATCAATTGTAAGCAATTCTAATCATTGTTGAAAGTTGCGGTATTTATCCTCAGGTCCGAACTTTATGCATCCAACCCACATTAACCTTTGTTGTTGAAAAATACTAAATTATTTAAACAAACTAAGGTATGAAGTATGGTACATATTCCATGGGACACCTGCACCATTATAAAATATATATGGTGCGATAAAAGGAAAGTAATTACCTTCAAAACAGCCTCATTGTCTGAATTGAAAATTCGGTCTGCTAATTCGATATATTCCTACTGTTCTTCGTGGAAGGCAGATCATTTACCCTAACATGCTTCTGAATTAATAGCCCTTGCGAAAGACCGGAATATAAAGTAAACCGATGAAGTGTTCTTGACATAGAGAGGATAATGCTACATGCTTTTAAGTCCATTCTCTGACTGCCCAGCTAATTCGTGACTAATTGAACCACTTTACAATTGTACCAAGATAGAAGCTACTATTCACAAGTTTGTTTAAATCAGATAGGACGGAAATACAGTACATGGTGAGCGAGTAAGCATGTGACATGTGCTGGTGACAAGAAAAAGGTTCTCAGTCCATCTCCAAGAATTTTTGTCCGAATGTAAATTATTGAACCGCCGTACTGAATTCGTTTTAGATCCCATTTAACCGTTTTGCACTTTATCATGGAACAGTAATTGATTTAATGGCTATATTATCCCGATTATATTAGAAGTTGTATTACATATTAAAGTAAGCCACAGTCGAATTTATTATCAAATAAATATTTTTTATGTCCTGTTAAAATAATACTATGGGTAGATAATTACCATTATAATGCACTCCGGATGAAAGGCGGACGTTGTGGCTACTGAGCTATCCAGTTGGCGTTGTACAAGGATTCTTTCCGAAAAAATCATTTTCTGCAATCTTAAGTCATTTCGACAACAGTGCTACATGGGAATATGTGTTTACAACAATTCCTTAATTTCGTGGCTGTTTCTTTACTGTATCTGTCAGCATGTAAAAGGTTCTCAGATGACCCCCAGGTTAATGCAGAATCCATCAAAGCTTTTTACTGGCCGGCCCTTATTAGTGTTGGCTATCGTGAGCCATGAACTTATTAATTGCTAAACTTGCCCACGCGCCAATCGAGACACAGCTCAGTTAGGCTCAAAGGGTCAATCCCTTGCAAAACAGTTTCACTTCAAAGTTCGCAAAGTAGAATTGTATTGATTTAAGGTACAAACACATAGAAGACACATTACGATCAGTGTAAAACATTTACTAGACATGCATACGAAGTAGCAAGTTATCATTTACTTTCACATTCTACGTAGGGTTTCTTTATTTGGTTGAATTACATTCCCGCCGCACTTTGAAATCAAGTATTTGAAAAAGTATTGAGCGTGGCAAAATCTTGCAACATTGGTTTAGCTTACTGCTGAATTCGATCAGGAAAAAATCTGGATTTTGTAACATTATGAGCAATTTGGCTCTTTATAGTTAAAATTTTCGAACCCTGATTTTGAAAATCTGATCACTGCAATGTTATCCTAATGATTGAAAAATGGACCAGATTGCCTTATAAATCACACTTGCTGCTGGAGGAAGGAAGGGATACCCTAAAAGCATACAGAGTCTCTTGCTATTGAGGTGACAGACACGACTATTAATACTCTTCGTGCGGACAGAAATGATCACGTAGGGAAAAGTAATGATGTTGCTGCAGATATTTATAAAAATCCTGTTCCCATGGAAAAGAACAACTGATTGTAACCGACCCTCTTCTTTCTGCCGTCGCACGATGCCATGTCAATTACAACAAACCGTCCGTTATTAATCTTGGAAAGTGAAATTGTAAAATTAAACGCTTTTCGCTGTTAAGCTAAAGCTGTAGCAGTGACACGCAGAATCACTGATCTATTTCATCATTATTCATACAGTAGAACCTGTCTTGGGCGGTACCTGACTTTTGATGACCAGAATGGCATAAAAGTCAGCAATGTCGTTCAAGACAGATAAAATAAACATGGGTATTAAGGATTCTTGTCAGGGAAAACTGCCATAAAAAAAGCAAAAATGCCGCTCAAGACAGATTTTACTGTATGTTCTTTTCTTTGGAAAAAGAAACCCACATAAACCGGCCCATCGGTATTTCATGGTTTTCTTCTGTTTTTCAAGATGTAACGCACTTCTTAGTTGTGAGTACATTTTATTTTCATCCATTTGCAGCCGTGTGGAGTAGATTATGAATTAAAAACATACGTTGCAGACAATCCTGATGAGAAACCTCACAAAAGGTTAGCATACTAGGTTTTTTTTTTTACTTAAGAAATCCATCTCTGTCGGGAACATCAAAGACGATGAGCATAAGATTTCTTCTGTGACGTTAATCCCTGATATAGAATTGTGAGGTTATTACTCGTATGTATGTATTATTACTGAACCTGTGAACATAAAGGAAATAAGAGAAATATTGCGTTCACAACACCCATCTAACAGACCTAATACATTACTTGTTTGCAGGAATTCAGTGCGACTAGCAATAAGGAAACTAACATATGCGCCAGAAGAGCCAGCACCGCAACCAAGTGCAGAGGCGACCAAAGAGTTTATGATGTCACCCGGGAACCTCCGATTAGAGGCGTCACTAGACAAAGAGGTAAATGAAAGGGTTGGAAAGTGTGAACTTTTGTGTGCAATAGTGCGACTTTGAACGACCCGAATAAGTCACTCCCATTTTACGGGAAAAATTTAGTAGATCATTAACAATGTTCACTTTACAGACCAACCCCCGTCTTTTCTAGCCACCTTGCTAAAATATTCAGGTAGAATTGTTTTGATACCATCGCACTGAAAGCTATCTACAAAAAACAAAAGTACCATGCAGTGAAGGTCCACGAAGACCGAGGATTTGCCATTCAGTAGTTTGATTGGCATATTGCTGTGCTGCAATTCTCTTGCCTGCCGACATGTTCTTTGAAATTAAAACACGACGTCCGTTGTATTTGCTGTTTAAAAAACCCAAAATAAATCAAAGTTTAAAAATATGTGGCGCCATCATGCCTTTTGCCAGTGCGCCTCACGTGCGATGTTTATCAGTCGCAACGGAAACCTTAATATTACATGAAGTCAAATGAAATGAAACGTTTACCTGAAGAAAAACTGGTATAATTGTACAGCAATCAATACGCATTTTTCATGATTAATAGACGTGACTTCTGCATAAAAGCGAAATGGTGTACACATGATATCCAGTGGCATTTTAATACTGATTAGAACGTATCACGTTTTTACTGTTTTTCTCCTTTAGAAATATTATCACGGGGAGTCCATTGCAGTAAATGTATTAGTGGACAATAATACGAACAAAACAGTTAAAAAAGTCAAAATTTCAGGTAAGATTTAAATTTATCTGATATATGAACTTGAGTCGCAAAATATTAAGTATGCAGTGTAATATCACAATAATGTAAGTAATTTAAGATTTGAATACAAACACAAAAAGAAGCCATTAGAGAACGAAAGCGATATGAAACGAACTTTTAATATAAAGAGATGTACACACACAAATTTGAACCATTGGTGTCCGTTATGGTTTTCATTGCATGGATGAATTGTACACATAATAGCTGATAGATTGCGGCCGCTTAATTTGCCTTTGTATAGAAGAATATTACATTCGTTTTTGTAGATTCTGTTCTATGCAATGAAAAGCATATCAATTCATTTACACTTTATTTAGCAGTTAATGCATTTTAACGAGTTTCCGCTTCTCCCTTTTGTGATTATTAATAGTTGATTCGTATTCCGTATATTACGATCCTTCTTTGACATTTGAAGGGTGCCTGAGGTATCGAAAAATTTCTAATCCAATAAAACCTGTAATTTACGACCACCGTTTGGAGCCATTGTTTATGGCCGTTAACAACAGGTGGTCTTAAAACACAGATCGACTAATAGGAAAATGAATCATAAATGGCATGTGGTCTCGAAATACAGGGGTCGTAAAAGGCAGGTTTCGCTGCATTGAAAGATAAGAGTACTTGTCATGGTATAATTAGCGTCAGGCACCCCCGTTTTACGTTGATGATACTGTTTTTAAAGTGATATTTATTTTGTGACTTTACATATTTCTAACTACCAACAATGACACTTTCTGGGTGTATGCGTAACTCCTGAACAGTGTACCAGGTGTCCGACATTATCATGTTTGCTAAGGCACAGTATGAGTGCATTGTTGAGGATATTGAAACTACGTAAGTCAAAGGAACCAAAAAAAAAAGCGCACAGACGAATTCTAAATGTCTTTTCCAGTACACAGATACATTGTAAACGCAACAAACAAATTCATAGACAGTAAGATGACAAGTCACGTCAATGCACATTCATGTTGCAACATCGAATGTATAGATTTCATGTCTGTTACTTCTTCTTTTATGTTGCCGAAAGCAACTGCTATTGCAACTAGATAATGTCAAATAGATATTCATGTATTAATTTGCAAATATGAATGTTTTTTTCATTGGAATGATACGTGTTTTAAACAATGAAATGGGATGGAAGAATTCATGACAATCCACAAACTGCTTAATAATTAGTCAGTAGCGTTTTTAATTGGCTTGTCAGAACTTTTTTCCTTTTAGTATATTTATGTTACTGCGCACAACCAAATGTATCTAAAATGCACTAAATGTAGTTCAAATTTTAGATTGCAACAACGTTTTAATAACGTATTTTTACATTCGGAAACTGTTTGTAGAAAACATTGTTTGCAACAAATTTTAGATGTTCATTGAAATACTCGTCTCAAGTTCCTGAAAACAGGCTCTTTGAGTCATGTATTTCCCTGTCATTCCCGTTTGTAGCTTTAAAACTTTAATTTGTGTGTCTACACGTTAGCTGAGAAGAACGAAGCTGTCTACACAGCTCTGTATCCAAAGGGAAGCCTGGCAAAAAAGACCGAGGCCACAATAGCTTTAGATGTGTGTTAGCTGTGTGCTTTATTTTTTTTCATGGATGTTATTTTTCGCATTACCTCCCCACAGTACGGCAGTTTGCTGACATCTGCCTCTTCTCCACGGCACAATACAAGTGCACAGTTGCTGAGTTGGAATCCGAGTAAGTTGCCTCTACTAACAAACCTATGCTGTTAATCTCACATACTCATTAGCCAAAATCGCTTTGATGTCACTGTCATCTCGCAACACAGTCAAATGGTTTGAATTATCAAATGGCAAAGGATATCTGCCGCATTTGAAGAATTCACAGCTCCATTCCCAGCGAGAGTAAAACGGGATGATAAAACGCAAATGAAGCTGAAAAAAAATCCCCGTATCGTTTCGTGTCATGAATTAGGTCTAAGGACGGTTCCGAGACTTCTTGTAGAAGGGTGGCACTTGCTAAATTAAAAAATTCTCAGTGGGTGAGGCAAAATGTGTTTTAAAAAAGCAAGGGCCGCAGAACAAAGTATCTTTTCGTGAAGGTCTGGGAAATGAATCACACCTTCCCGGCTTCTCCTCCTGGACAACAATCCTTAAAAATAGTAAAATGCCAAACCCTGTATGAGAGGCACCCTACGTACAACAATCCACCCCTGATTTTATCTAACAACCACAGAAGGCCAAACTATCACATTTTACTCTCGCGATATTCTCTAATTTTTTCCAAATCTATCAATCGTTTAGGTTTCATAAAAACTATTGAGTATTGAGATAACACGCATTATACATAACATGGAGTAATTACCTTTCAATAGAATCCCCAACGCTGGCTACCCAACCATGTTTGACAGGCCAGTCCTTCAACCATGGAAGCTTAATCAAGCCATTGGTGCGATTTGTCGTCACATTAAATAATCCCTTTTAAGTAGGAGCTTTTCCCAAGGAACGTAAAGTGAACTTCGGAATGTTGACAGACAGGTGGTAATTGGAATAAATGTAGAGAATTGTCACTCCAAATTTTCAAATTGCCTTTCCTTATTTTCAAGAGCAACAAGAAATATGTGTTGCAGTCACAATCGAACTAAATACGGAGCCCCGATGAATGTTTTGCCTTACATGGTGTAAAATTGTTTTTAAATGTTACCACATAAGTAAACTATACATGGCTTTTAAATGTTATTTCACAAACCAGCCCTATGCTAGTACTAAGTATTACCTCATGCATTAATTAACCGAAGCGTAAAAAATTAATGTGATACAAACGTCAGAATAATGTATTTGAAATTTTGATGACTGATTCTGTGGACCCAAAAACTCACGATTTGTTATATTTTTGTTTGAAGAAACGAAAAGTAAGTGGAACAATCAGAACTCCTGCTAAAAAAACAGGGACTTTCTTCTTACTAACATTTCCTACTTTATCGAATGCTAACCATCTCCAGTTTTAACCCAAACTTCGACTTTTAAGTTGACGGTTTATTTAATTACTGGTATAAGAGCTGGCGAAGGATAGATCTTTTATTAGGCGTGTTTTTAAACTGGTGTAGTGCGTGGCTGTGGTTTTGGATATGCTGTAAACGTAATATTAGTGTTCGTGCCATGCTGGTGGGCTATGTTTCTAATGAACTCCTCTCTTGTCTCGCCTTTCCTGTACTTAACAGTTGGTGTAAATGGAGGCTGTAGGCTAAAGGCTTGATATCAAAATGGCAGCGCAACTTTTGTTTTCCTTTATATTTTTGTTCAGTACAGCAGATCACACGTTTACATTTATACAAGTCTACACAGTATAAAAGCAACGTAGCCTTTATGTCGTAAGTGGTAAGCTCAATGTGCTAGATCCAGGGCTCGAAATTCCCCGCCATCCTCCATGTTTTATTAAGGTCCAAGTTAAGTAGGGACTTATTGCGTCTCTCGCCGTAAATATTGCCTTGCACCATTTTGAAGATTACGTGTAAAGTCAAGCAATAAGAACGTACGTGTATTTAAAGTATCCACTACATCACCGGTAATGCAAACCGCTCTTTTTCCTTGCGTTTTATTGCTATCGCAAGAAGCGTGTGTATTCCTTACTTGATATTTGGTGATTTTATGTATTTATTATTGGTGTCATTTTGGTAGGATAAATGAAAAAGGGGGGATCATCACTCTCATAGTAGTCTGCCTCTAGCATATGTATGAGTAGCATGGTTTATGTTATGAAATTTCATTGAGACTTAGTCACTTCGTTACTGTTAATTCCTTCTCCCAAAATAACTTGCTGACAAGAAAATAAGTTCGAAGAAGCTTGTGTGATGCATTAATCTTTTTGGCTCATTTGGCATAATTGCCAAAGAGCCTATAGAATCATGAATTGTCCGTCATCCGTCGTCGTTGTCGTTGTTGTTGTTGGCATTGGCATTGGCATTGTCTGCATGCTCACCCTGAGCACACTATTGATCATAAAGGCTTCATATCTTGCACACATATGCACCTATGTCCTATCTCAAAGCCTAGCAAAAATTATGTTGCTGTGACCATTATTCTCAAATTGGTAGCCATATTTGTTTTTTTCTTTGAACCTTTCTCCTGGACATGCAGTTAATGATACAAACTTCATATGTGGCAGCCTTATGCATCTATATACCCTCTTCATCTCCTGTGAAAATAATATTGATACCACCAATATTTGCAGTTTGGCAGCCATATTTGTGATTTTCATGGGTCACTTATTTGGGATTTGATCTTAGAGATTATTTGTATCCATGTTATATTGTAACCTATGTTGTCTTAGTTTATGATAATGCCAAATGAGCTCAGGTCCATGTAGACCTATTTTTTCTCACCATTTAGGGAGAATTCCTTGTTTGTTCTCGTTCAGTTTTCTAGTGCAATACTACCACCAATGTGAGTAGTGTTCTCACCAGGTACTCATTTTGTGATTCGAATATTAGAGGCCAACCTTTTTATTGATTGGATTACACTTCAAAAGAGGTAATTTTTGAGAGCGACGAATGGATAAAAAATTATACAGAAATTAACTTTCCGTATTTTTCTGTCTTTTTGATTAGATTCACGAAATTATTTGCTCCCCCACCCCCGTTTGTTTTTTTGCATCGACTCTGTTGGAGATAGGAAATATTTTCTTCGATTGTTATGGGTTCGATGTTTCGGCGATGCACCGAGTCTTGGGTTGAGCTCTGACTATGAGTGTCACTGTCCTTGCTTTGGTCCTGAAGGCAGAGCGTCGCACATTCAGCATGTCTGTCACATGAGAAAAATAATTAATCACACTCTGCATAATAAATTGGCAAATATTAATTTAATATGCAGAAAGTAGGACGCATGGACACATTCACCGTTCTTTAGTATTTTGCCATTTATTTTCGATTTGATTTTGATAATTACTAATATTTAATGTTTAATATCTAATATTTTTGAAAATCACAATGAATACGCTTACAAATAGATTCAAAAATACAAATATTGTAGGAAATTACGAATAAAAAAGATTATATATTTATTAGAAATTTAAAAGAACAAAGTAAATATTTGGAAGAGCTGAAAAGTTGACGTTGTGAATTTCCCGTCAAAAGGGCGTCAGAAAAGTTCCCATATGATGCAAGTCGTCTTATGCAGGGGCGGATCCAGGATTTCCCGTTGGGGGGGGGGGCGCCCGGCGGGCGCCAACCCTATTTTCGCCCAAAATTTAG
>JBCAUI010080881.1:0-19652 GCA_038406195.1 Haplosyllis anthogorgicola | reverse complement strand
AGGATGGTCTCACCTTTCACATACACTGGCATTCCCTAACCATGCAAAGCACGGGTTTCACCTAGTGAAACTAAAAATAATGAATGAAGTCTTTGTTTTTCCATTTTGTATTAGTTTTTATTCATTTTAATACATGAAATGTATCTATAAAACTTGAAAAAAATGAAAATATTATGAAATGGATGATCAAATCTCTTATTCCTGTTTTGTGTCATTTCAAAGTTAGATAAACAGAAAAATGAGGTAACGGGTGGTCGAATCTCCGTTTTTCAGTTTAAAAATTATAACTCGGAAACGTTTTGGCCACTTCATAACCGCTTTTACTTTCTTTATTCTTTATTTTTTACTTTCTTTATTCAGAGGTAATGTTTCGAATAAATCATGTTTCGAAAACTGGTTTCAACTACATGTGGACACGACAGCCGACTGTCAGACATCATGAATTTAACTATTCCATAGTTGATTACATTTTTGTATTTAATGAAATGACGTAAATATTTGTACGCTACCTGTGCAACATCTAGGAATCTATTGCAATGCAGAAATTAGTAGAATACATCTCTGAAATGTTTCCTGTGATGGTGTTAAATGTTTTCCAAATCATTCTGTAAACAGAACTTTGTTCTTTATTGTCTTTTTTATTTCTGGACCAACTAGTTGACGCTGAACTTTTGTCGCCAAACTTTTCGATCACAAGACTGGTCGCGACAACACTAAATTAAACAGTTAATACTGTCTATTCGCTCAGAACGACCCATTCCAATAACAATGAAAAAAGCACTAAGTCCAAATCACGAAATTACTAATAAACATTTAGCGTCCCCTTAACAATTGAGTTTCATGCTGAGCGCATTTAATTCAATTGTTGCTGACAGCTAAACTTTTGATAGTAATTTCATGATCTGTTCTACTCAGATAACATTTCTTCTGTTGTTCTAACGAATTTTTTCTAAACATTCTACTATTTGTATACTCAGACAGTACACAGAAATCGTATCATTTTGGAAACGAAGAGAACAAAGGAGAGAACGAAAGAATTTCACGCTGTGTTTTTGATGCGCTATTGTTAAACTTCTGATACGAATTCCGTGTTCTGCTGGAGCGGCTTGATCTCAGTGCGAATATCATTCCTGAAATTGGATCTGACACTTTGAAGGGATTGCGATCTCTGAACAAACTTAATCTGGAGTATAACAATGTAAGCACCTTCCATTCTGGAAACTTTGAAACTCTCCATTATCTACAAGGCTTGTCTTTAAGGTATAATAAACTAAGAGAGATCAGAGATTGGCTTGGTATCTCTAATACAATTGAATCTGCATGGAAAGGAATTTGCTACTCTGAAACCAAATTCATTTAGCAATCTCAACAAGTTACAAATATTAGATCTGAGTTACAACAAGCTAGTTGAAATAAAAGAGGATGCTTGGCAGGGTCTCGGATCTCTCTTGGAGTTATTTTTGTACAATAACGATATTTCTTCTTTGCAAGATGGATGCTTTGGCTCCTTAGCACAGTTGGAACAACTAGACTTGAGTATTAACGAAATCAGTTCTATTGGTAAAAAGACGTTCAAGGGTCTGGATTCCCTAAGAGAACTAATTCTTGAGAATAACATCATAGCTACAATTGGTGCTGGATCATTCAGAATGCTAAATAATTTAAAGCAGCTGGACATAAGCTGGAATAATATCACATCAATATCAGGAGCAATGTGGGAAGGACTGGGGACATTAGAGGAACTATTCCTTGACGGAAACAACATTGCAGTAATAAAATCATCTGATTTCTTGCATTTACCCCGGCTTCGTATATTGTCCATTCGTAACAATAAGATAATCAGCTTGACATCTGACATATTCAATCCAGATGACTATCCGGAGAGTCAGATGGACATCCTTCGTATCTCACCTTCTCGCTGAGCTTGAATCCACTGCTCTGTGACCAGAAGCTGTGCTGGATAAAAGAAGCTGTGGATAATGGATGGATAACATTACATTCTGAATATGTTCCAGATGATTATAAACCAGGATGTAAGAATATTCCGGATACAAGACAATCTCTTAACTATGGATGGGACAGTGAATGGAACTGCTCACAATCGGGTATATTAGCACTTCCGCACAAAGTCAACCCTTCGGCGAGGTTGACATTCAAGGTTTTTCGAAATTCGTCTCTGCTAAAAATATTAGCAAATTTGCCTAAATAGGCAATTTGATAGCATGACTGGTCGGCAAACTAAAGTTGGTAACTTAAAAACCACCAATTTTAGTAATTGTCCTAAAATAGTTATCCTTTTAGGTACTGATGCTAGCAATTTTCTAATAATTGCATAAAATTTAGGCGAATTTGTCTATGATAGCTTTGTCTCGTTTTCGGGAAGACATTGTCTCGCCGATTTTTTGCATGTAAATAAAACTTTATTGCAGAAACCCACCCTTTATACTTGAAATTCTATTGAGCAGAAAGAAATAAAGAATCGGAAAGATAATATCAGAAATATCATCTATTTAATTGATGTTGCTCTGGATTTATAAAGTTTTATAAACTAATAAATGCAATGCAGCAAACAATTTAGAATGTGACAAATTAGAATTACAGGTCATCCCGCTTAGCTCGAACACGGATAACTCGAACTTCTGTTTAGTTCGAACCTCTTAAAATGTCCCACCAACAGGATATCTATTGTAAAATTAACGTTTAACTCGAACTTTCCCTTAGCTAGAACTTTTTAGGCCTTCCCTTGATGGTTCGAGCTAAGCGGGATGACCTGTAAGATACTTCTCACACTTGATAAATTCCTAGGTAGACTACTATTACTACAAATTACTACTTCTTACAATTCTAAACTTTATGTAGATATTACACCGCAGAAGGCCATGTTTCGGGGTTTAGAACTCTAAATCGGAATTCAACAGCATTGACAGGAAAGAAAGACAGCACAACGCGCGGTAGGACTGTTTGTATAACAACCAGTAGGCTTCGATGGTTGAGTGGATAGAATGGCTGGCTCGTAACCTAAACGTTTTGAATCTGAAAAAGATTCACAAATGGAGTTTTATTTTAAAATGTCCAAAGACCCGTGATCAATTTACTGAAACCTTTCAATATATTTTTCCTACAGATTTAATATTGGGAATTGGAATTGTCTTGTCTGTGATTTTCCTGGTGTTACTGATACTACTTGGTTGTAAATGTGCAGCATACTCCTTTGGAAAGCAAAAGGTAAATGGCTAAAACACAGGATTAAATCCAAAAAAAACTTTTTATAAAATTTGACCTTTATGATTTACACAAAAGATTACCGAATACAGTTCGTCACGGTTGATCGCCATTCTATTCAGCGAAACTTTGAAGCGCACTTTAACTGTTTCAATTGAAAATCTAGATTTTTGACGACAGATCTACATGAAAATTAATTCATGAGTATGAATTCATGAACCGAATAAATCGTAATGAAGCGAAAGGAATTATTGCCATTGCCATTCACGACTCTACTATTTTTATTCAGAAATCTAGCCAGGGATATACCTTGAGTCTTGCTTAATTTAATGCATTCTGGTATTTATAGATAACCATGCGCGCCAGCCCAGCTTACGCAACAAGTTATTTCGAGACGCGGGCATCAAGTTAAAAAATAACATATTTTCAGTCGTTATATTTCCACTAGTGGTGGGCTCCTAACATTCAAAAGGGTCCCAATGTCTAAACCGTTTTGACCACAAAAAAGGGACTTCCTTGATAAAATAATAGCAGTTTACCAGATACATATTGCCCAACACATTTCACGAAATTTAACCTTCATTCTTAAATCGGAACAAGTCAAAATTTGTTTAGAAACAACCAGAAATACGTTTCATAATATGACAAAACTAGGGGATCATTTTCGTAAATTTCGTAAAATGTCAATACAGGTAAAACTGGAAATCAACAACATTCACGAAGAGCAGAATATGTACGAGGAAATTGAGTTGGACCAAAGAGATGTTGATGAAAATGAAAAGACCGATGCATCAAACAAACTTGTATTGTTAAAGTCATTAATAAGAAAAATGTGTTGCTTTTTCAAATGATGGCAAACAGACAATGTATTAACCCTCAATGTTGCCAAAAGGCACTACAGTGCATATATAAACATTGTATTGTCCTCGCTCACATGGCTAATTATAATATTGCCAGCAATTACAGCACATGGATGCAACCGTACATGGTGCATCACAACAACATTGTCCATGTGTCTTATGTGTTATGATACACCTATCACTAATAGGGGGTGCTGTGTGGCCATTTAAAGATGTTCAAATGGAAGATGTTATTTTGTAAAGATGGGTACTATACGTAAAAAAATTGCAACTTAGGACTTCCAAAATGGCAATTTTACATTGAGATAATTCTCAGGCATGCAACAAATTTTATAAGTGATTTCTTGTGGTAAATAAATATCCTGTAATGCCAGAAAGGCAAAAGTACACAAATTGCTTTCATGTCCATTTATTACATTTAACCATGTGACACACAGACATATTGTTCAAATATTTTTACAGCATAATAGGGTAAAACTTCACCCTTCTGCTAAAACTGTGAACAGTTAATTAGTTTATAAATGTTACAGTAAACTTGTGAGGAGGTTGAAACAAAGTCCGCTGGTCAAGTGTCAAATAATTTTCCCCAAATTTGACAATTGTCTGGCAGTGTAAGGGTTAAATACAACTAAGGATGACTGCTGTGATGGTGTGTGCACTGTAATGGCAGGGGTATGATGTGGAAAGAAACACTAACTAGTCGGCATGTTACTCCCATGTTCTTGGTTGATCTGATGTTGAGGTATCATCATTGCCAAAACACTCTCAAGTCATTGCTGATGCATCCCAAAGACAAGATTCCAGACTCAAAGAAGCAGAAAGTTGTCTATCACTGATCCTGCCTGGAAGAAGGATGCAAGTCACAATATGTCAGAGAGACCTGCAGGAGCCTTGGCAAAAGAGTCAAGGAACATGCCAAACACAACACTTCTGCAATCTTCAGATATTCAACCCATGATGGCCATCCATTAGCCAAGGTGAAAGACTTCAAAATCATCAACCAAGATGCCTCACAGGTGTCCCAAGAAGCCAGAGAAGCCATACACATCTGCATATTGGATCTTCTGCTCAACAGGAATGTAGGAAAGATGACCGTGCCAAAGCTGTTCAATCAGCTCCTAGGAGTTAAACCAAAGCATGATCGAGTTACAGCTCTCTAGGAATTAATAGACCTCGAATCCAGAGATGATGCCAACATCTCCACTGATACTCAAGTACCCAGGCATCCAAAATGCTCAAGCAAAGACAGCCAAAAACAACTTGAGTAATTAAAATCTTGTCACCAATTGTCAGTGTCAAGTCCCTCCAATTAGTCCAGACAATCACTCACCCATTTGGCAAGGTGTGAGATGACTGGTTCACACCTCCAGATCTCCTTGAACAGATCTTTCATGTGTTCAGTCAATGACAGGTGTCAGATCACTCATCAGAGTGATGAAAGGTGTGAAGTTCAGATTTCACAGCTCTTGTGAGCATTTCTCATCATTGGCATGTGACACTTTGTCAAAATCATGTAAATTTCAATATCCTTTAGGTCCAAAATCATTCTTCAAGCTGAAGAGGACAGTTCGACACTGTCGAAAAACACTTGTCAAAGTAAATGCATCTCGTATTGACGGAAATTCTGAAAATGTAAAAAATTGCTGCGTGCTGACATCTTACGTTAATTTGCAATGTGCAGATTACAGCAGCAGTGGTTAAAACACATAAGCAAGTGTCATTGCAAGAATGATCTATCTTGTTAGCATTGTTTAAAATAGTTAACATTTTTGTATTGTTTACGAGGGACATACCTTGGCATTGGTATCGGTACAAGCCTGATTCTGCTTATACCAGTACTACTGGTCGCTGGGTGCAGGTGTGCAGGTTACAGCTGTGCAAAACATAAGGTAATATCGATAATATCACAGAGGCTGAAGTGATCTTCATTTTATCTCTGTGCTAGACGCCTTGGGTATTGATGTACATTCTATTAATTGTTTCAACATAATTAGACATCAGTTAAATTACACATTGTCTCTATCTGCCTTATATACCGTTACACATGTACATGTTGTATATGGAGATGCTTAAAGAGAACACAGTGCTGTTTGTGTAAACATAAAATTATAAACTTTTCAGCAGTATGTACATTAAATGCACATTAAAATCATTGGGTAGTAGGAAAAAGCAACACCTTGTCCTAATTACATATATCTGTCAATTTGTAAACGTTTTAGAACAAAAAAGTGGTACGGTTTCAACACAATTATCAAGGAGAGAATGAATGAATTTCACGCTGTGATTTTGATGTGCTATTGTTCCAAACTGATAGGAATTTCACCCTCTGAAGTTGACCTGGATTCACCCCTCCCCCACAATTTCGTAAAACAGGGAAAAGAAAAGCATATAGTACAAATTAATCTGTAAGATCACATTATTCATAGACCATTCTGGATGACAACCCGGCATACCAAAGGCGGAACTACCAGAGGAACCGGATGTGCAGATGAAGATCCTTCGACACCAGATTAAATTGTTGTGGATATCAAATAGTCAAACAAAGGTAACTAACGTTTCCGACTGTCTTGCACTTAACACGACTGAAATTTGACTGATGGAAACAACAATGACATTGACGAAATCATCATGTTATAATGTAAAGTCAGATCGGGATGGTGGCGAACTAAACATTTTACTATTAGAAATTGGATGGTACAAGGTTAAATTACTTAATTAAGCATAGTTGAGATGGATGATACGCCCTCTGGCGAACAAAAAAACCACGTGACGGAACCAGTATAATGTATATCAGGTCCATACAGCAAAACATGTGTCCACCGAGCGATAATCCGTTCAGAAAACAATGTGATTCTTTTAATTCGTACACTGTCTAATTTAAGAAAACCAGTTTAAGAAAAATGAAACTGTATTCAATTTCCAGTAAACTGCCCAATATTACACTGTTCGAATGTGCAGAATTTTAGGTATCATTACTGAAATTAGTCAGTCTGAATTGTATGTAATTAGACAAATTAGGCAGAGTACGAATTGTGGAAAAACTCTATTAGCTGATACGACCAATGCAGATTTGGCTGTGTTGAGTTTCGTGAAATTTTGTGTTCCATTTAATTGCACCTAGGAAGAGCACGACGGAAAATTCTGTCTTTTCCAAAATGAAGAAACACGAACGATAAAATCATAAACCAATTGATTTTGCAGATTGATCTGGAGGCAAATATGGCTTACGAGGATTTTTAAATGGATCCCATTTACGAAGAAATAGACGATCTGGACCATGGACCTGCTGTAAATATTGAGAACGAAAAGTTAAACGAACAAAATAGAACCGGCTCCAGAAGGATTAATTGCTGTGGTGAGAAGATTTTGTAAATTTCATTTGAGAGAGCTCAGAGATATGTAGAAAACTTATGATGTGGAATGTAATGTGGAACAACAGAATATCACGCTGTGCTTGAACAGCACAGCATGAATTCTTTCTCTTTTGCCAGGTGTGCACAAAGAATTAAGCAAAAATAGGACAAATCTATTGGGATTTAAATTTGTAATTTATTTTGTTGTTATCATTCAAAGATGAAAGATCACTAAAAGTTTTTTGCAGTTAGACAGCAAAGGAATAACATCCTTGTGAGTTTGAAGAAATGGGACAAAAGGTTGGATCTACACTGCACTGTGACTTGGGTAGACATGTATAAATTAGTCCCAGTTTACTGGTCACACAGTGAAAAGCAGACTTATTTTGAATGTAACACCTCTGTTGTCTTAACATTGTGCCTAATTACAGTCTATATTGTTTCATTTCTTTCAGCTCAACTGGTGTCAAAAGTTTGTTCTGTCCAATACTGAACCACCGGTATTACCTGTTTCATTTGGGGATATTAAATAAGTTTCTTTCATATTTTAGCTGGATACTAAAGACAATCCGGTGTATTGTACCAGAGTCAACTTTCCATAACAATATTTTTACCTGAACAATAAGAAATCTCTTAAATAGTATCTCAGAAAATTGATGGGACTTGGAATGAATTGAATTAACGCTGTGGTACCTTCCTACATCCACTGTTTGTAATAAATAAGGTGTTATATCGCATCAATAAAAAGTTCACTCCGAGAAAGTGTGTCCAACTGATACAGAAAACTTGTAATGTAATGGAAAAGTCCAGATATACATGACAAATTGTTTACCATATAGAAACATTACCAGGGGTGTGATTCGAAAAGAAACACTTCCCATTGCCAATTTTTTAATCTGACTTAATCGTGAAAATATGAGCAAAAATAGAAAATCCCTCAGTGCACGGAATTCGTATCAGTTTGGGAACAGTGGCACACCAAAAAGCACAGCGTGAAATTCTTATGTCCTCTCTTTTGTTCTACACCTTTCCAAACTGATACAAATTGCGTGTACTGTGCGTGCATTCAGATCTAAAGGAGTTAAGAGATTGTTGGTATGCACGTATTTCCATTCAATAATGAAACTACTCTTTAGAAAAGAGCAAAGACAATTACACAATTTAACACTGACTACTTCTAGTCACCATTAACTGGTGTTATTTTTTCTTATTTTCTGTAATGCACACAAGGGATTTTCAATTTTTGCTCATATTTCCACGATTAAGCCAGATTAAAAAATTGGCAATGGGAAGTGTTACTTGGCGTATCACACCCCTGTTGTTCTCTTTCTCTTTTTTTTGCATGTGCGGTTTGGCTTTATTCGTATTCTGTCTAATTTGTCTACTTTATTTTCTTAGATATTCTATTATATTAAATTAGATATTAAATATTCTAAAGTCAGTAAGGATATTTTGATTCAGTACATTCAAATTATATCATATTGATAGTTTTACCGAATTGGTTCAAGCACTGTGCATCGGATACAGTATCATTAATGAAATTAATTCATCTGTCTAATTAGGCCAATAAGAGAGGGTCAGCTTGGAATAAACTTGGAAAAAAATTTACCAATAAAATGTTAGCTTTCATTTTCACACAAATCCACCATTTGCTATTATTTGCGTAAAAAGCACATTTTGGATATCTGTTATTTTCAAAATGAATTACACACACTCGAGATTTTTCCAAATTGGTTTTACTGTTCGATATTAGGCTAATAAGCCTTATTCGCCTATTTGCCTAATTTACCTAATTCAACAGACATAGTAATTGCAGAAATATATTTTTGTTTAATTCCAATAAAATTTCTGGTACAAATTTCAGTATCATTATTATCATTGGGAAATTAATTTTTTAAATCCTTCTCTGTATTTGCCAATTTTGGTTAAAAAATCCCCAGAAAATATAATAAGCCTAATTAGTCTCACTCCATTAAAACCAATTTGGAAAAACCTTGAATGAGGCAGTGGATTTGTGGTTGGTGTGGTATCAGGTGAGTCTGTAGTTGGATCCATGCGAGTTTTTGGGGGGGGAGGGGGCGGGTTTTACAAGTATCAATAGGTTTCTCCTTATTTTTATTGCATGCCAAATCTAGATCCTAGATGATTGTAAGTGATTCTATGACAATCCAAGATAACTTTTTTTCCACGTGTACATAAAACTACAAACGCAATGACATTGTTATCACAAATGTTAATCTGTTATCCCTTAAATTTGGCCCTTTGAAATGGCTTTATGTTAACACCGGATAAAATATTCTAGGTTTTTCCAAATTGCATTTCTGTCAGATTTGGTTGACGTCATAATTCGTACAATGTAGGTCACGTGTCCTGTGTAATTGTCTGTCGAATGACAGAGTATGTGGTCGTCCACCTAAAAAACTTGTAAAAATAGAAACCAAGACAAAACGAAAATGTCTTGTTGCTGTTGCCGTGGTTATGACGTCATTCGGCAGACACATGACGTTACGTTCGACGTAACGACGTTTCTAGTTAAATTTAAATCATCTATGATAACCAAAACTTATAATAAACAAGGCGTGTCACATTTTTCTTAATTTGTACTGAAATTACTAAAGTTATCAGATCTGTCAGATCTGGTAGAAACCGAATTACGAAAAACCTCGATTACTTGGGACAAGCCGAATATCCTGATAACATGGTGTTCATCCGTTAACTCCACCTTATGTCTACACATCGTAATTTTAAATAGTAATTACTAGGCATTTATGCTAAATGGTAATTGTGTGTATCTAGAAATAATGATAATGGAATGTACGTATCATACATTTAATAGTTTTAGTTTATTATTACAAAGCAAAATGTTTTTTCTAGCTGTTAAAAATATTTATTTTCATGCGGTTTATCACAAGATTCAATCACAAGAGTTAAGTACATTGTTTTCGTTAATTAACCTTATTGAAATATGAACTTCAAGACACACAGATTTGCTCGTCACCTCAAATTAGTCATTCGTTGTGAACAAGGACATACGGTGTAACCCGCTTAGCTCGAACTCCAAGGGAGCCACGAAAAATGGTCGAGGTAAGCGGAGTTCAAGTTAAAAGAAAGCAATATATCTAATGGGAAAGAGAAAAGGTTCTATCTAAAACGAGTTAAGCGATATCGAGCAAAGCGGATTGCACTGCATTACTGGTTATTGAACTATAAAACCAGTTCCGTGTTTATTACATACGCAAACAAGAGCAATAACAGATCATGAAATTACTATCAAAAGTTGAATTGAAATGAATGAGCTCAGCATGAAATTCAATTGTTGAGGGGCGCTAAACTTTTAATAGTAATTTCATGATATGATGTTATAAAAAGTATTGCTAGAATAGAGTAATCTTTAGTTTTTATTTTCTACACTAAACCTTTTATTTGGCAATAACTGGATTTTGCTTTGTATCTTCCCTGTGGAAAGTAAAATAAGTTTTTTTCTTAAATATGCAAATAAAAGCAGCTGATAAAAGCTTGATATAAGCAATGTTATGTGTTGCGTTGCGCTATGTGTTGGGGGTTGATTGATTGAAATGACAAATCGCCACGAAATTGGTGTATTTCACATAATTTCTTGAAAAGTAAGATCTGTCAATAATGTTTTATTTACTTTGGGAAGGATACACTATTTGCACTGGGAAGTGAAGGTCCCACTAAACGTATCGGTTGCGGAGTTTATTCGTATTTTAAAATTTGACACGGTTAAGATTTGCGAACATTCCTGTTCCCTATTTTCATATATTTAATGGCCTTATGAATGTGTACTCTGAATTAAATCCAAAAAAGTGAAGATAAATCTTTAGCCGATTATCCTGAATTAGACCATCTGACGTACAGTAAAATCTGCATTGGGCGAACACCCCATTTTCAGGAAAAAAATGTACGTGGATGAAGGTGGTTCGCTCAATGGAGTATAAAATACCCAGTGAAATGAATATGGTGATTGAAAATTAGTGCGTGGATGACAGTAGATTGCTCAATGGCTGGTGAGCCCAATACAGATTTTACTCTACGTATGGCAAGGAATTACCGGTAAAATTAGCAGTTCAGACACACTATGTTTTTTTCTCTGAATTTTCCTCTCCATCCAACACAAGACGGGGGCTGGCCTTTAGTTCATGGAATTCCAACGGAGCCCCCTCTGCTATGCACCTATGCATCATCAGGCTGAATGCTGAGTTCACCATACGTTGATTAAACTTATATGGTACATCTTTCCCTTCTTGTGGGCGACGACAAGCGATCGCATGCTGCTGCTCCAGCGAATCTTCCACGGCACACCCAGACCCTGCTTCCCTTCTCTCAGTAAAACTCCCATGTACTCACCCTCCACAGAGAACATCTGAACGCACTTATTGTTGATGTCACACACGAACACACAACCATACCAATTAGCCGTCACACCTCGTGCCTCCATATTGTGGACCATCCCGCTCAATTTACCCTGAAAGCTCCATTGAAGCCTCTTCACATTTGTGTCGTAAGCATGGATACCGTTGCTGCCGGTAGCAATCAGTAATTCTGTCCTGTATCTCGTGGTTGCACAACACATGTCCCATATGTGATAAAGTTGCGTAGAAATTTCACCGGTTTGGCGAGGAGGGTAAAAGCTACAATCTAGCATGATTACTTCGCAGGGTTCACTCCACCGGTTGACGTAGAATAGTGTGGAAGGTACGGAAGTACAGATGAGTCTTGGTCGTGGATTAACATCACAAGAGGGCTTTATTTCTTTAAAATTCTTTACCTCACGGAAATACATGTTGCGCCTACAATTGGACAAAGGTTAAATTTAGTTACTGAAAAAGACTGTAAACAACGAAGTAAAAGTTGGCCATGGATCAAAGATGAAATTTGTTCATCTAGGGAAAATGAGAAATAAAGCTGAGTTTTCTACTACAAACAAAAGCACAAATCTTCCTTGTTTCCAAGTTTTGCTGAGTTCATAACATGCAGAGGAAACAGGCGTATTTTAGCAAGTGCGGTTTAAAAGTTTCTTTTCCGGCGAACTAAATATCATTCTTATTTCTCTGGTAATCATCAAGAACACTTCATACCCCCAGGAAAAGGCCAGGCAATATCTTCCATTCAATTCGACATCCGCCATTCCTTCAGCCGAGAAAAATTCACTTTTCAGTCTCTTCCCTTCTTGGTTAAATCGCACCAGCTTCCACTCATAATTCTCCTGACCGAACACTGCGATATTCCCCGACTTCTCTGCTACGACACACAACTGAAACTGGTGGTAGAATCTTGTTTTGTAAGTACGAGTGACTGAAATTAAAAAAAATAGTCATCAAATAGGGTTTATTATCAATCTTGCCCGATTTCATTATTTTCATGCCTGGAAAGCCACAGAATCGCACTAAAATTGTTGTGCTCTGCTTTGTACTGTTTAAGAAACCATTCAAGAAACTTTGGGTGTTTGACTGTCAAATTGTTCCTTTTCCATTACAAAAGAAGAAGTACATAGTTTATCTTCTTTTTTTGCTCAAATGTAAAGAAAAGCTTTGAGGTGGTTTATCAGATTTTTGCTGATGAATTTACATTCATATCGTTTTAAATAGTTCGCCCGTACACTTGAAGAGTATCATTTTGGAAACAAAGAGAACAAAGGAGAGAACGAAAGAATTTCACTCTGTGCTTTTGATACACTATTATTAAACTTCTGACACGAATCCCGTGTGCTGTTAATTTTACTTACCATTGCAATGTGCTATTCGTTGTTCAATTATATCGACAGGTTGCGCTGGAGCCATGTGTTGTCCTGCTGGCATCTTTAGGTTTGGAACTATTGCTTCTTCTTGTGGCTTCTCTGAAACTCTTGGCTCTTCCTGTGGCTTTGCTGGTGTCATTTTTTCACCCTTTAGTGGCTCCATGGCATTTGGACTATCAACCAAAATTTCCTTTTGCGTCAGATGTCCACATGATTCTTCTGCAGCAGCCTCACTTTCGTTGTAAACTGGATATCTGAAACCTCTCGATTCCGAGAAACGATGCTGCATTTCTTCCTCAATAGTTTTCGTAATTTCTAACTTGTTCATGATTTCTTCTTCTGTCGTTGTTGCTTTCTTGGTTTCTTCCTGAATGTCATCTGCCACACTGAGGTTTTCGTCGATAACTCGTATTTCTTCGCCTATGCGGATGTTCAGTTTTGTCATTTGGTCATTGATGTCCTTCATCATCTCTTGAAACCTTTCCATGTGCTCTTCCTCTTTCTCTCTAACTTTACTTATACAGTCATTTAAATTTTTGTTGATTTCCTGTTTTGATGCCATAAAGTTAAGCTTCTTCTGCTGCAAGATTATGACAAATGATTCTAAATTAGTGAGTAAAATTTTGCGTTTTTCTTCTGGTTGAAAATCTGTAAAATCATGAGTTCTGTGATATTTCAGCAAACATTGGGAGCAAATCGGTTTACGACATCTGGATTCGTTGCAGTAGAATTCCAGTGGCTTCCCATGTTCCTGACACTTCATGGAATCTTCTCCCTCGGCTGATTCCCTCCGTGTCTCAGTTTTCTTCGTGATATGTGAAAGGATGTACTTATTTTGAGGAAAACTTTTAAACCCATTTTCCGCAACATGTTTCTCTCTACACTCTGGACAATCGAGAAAATCCTCAGATTCATTTTCCAGCAATTCTCGTAGACACTTCTCACATAGCGTGTGGTGACAAGGCAGTATCCGTGGAACTCTGTCGCCATTTTCCTCGTAAGGCTCCATGCATATTGTACAGTTTGAAATGTCATCTTCTTTGCCCGCCATTTTAATAATATTTATTTACAATACGCCCTCTTTATGCTGTTCGACTTTTGCCAATATCTCTGCACAAGTAAAACGAACGACTCACTTTCCGAAAATGAGCCTTTCAGTGCAGAAATGGCCCAGAAAGGCGAACCGTGTCGTCCCAGATATGGTTCAACCACTTTGTGATGGTGTTCTACACAAATGCTTGGGTAGATCACCATCACAAAATGTTATTCTTGTAATAAAATTGAATTTATTTCTGCACGGTCTGCCAAAAGTCACATGTAGCTAAAAAAAACTGTCTTGATGTCCCATAAGCTTAGGTTATTCTGCTTTACCGGATCAATTAGACCATTCAGGCAGAGAACTGGTACTGTTATTAGTAAAATAACTGATATTGGTCAATAATTATTATTGGTCATGCACTAAAAATGGTATAAATTTCCCTGCCTTATCTAGCAAATCTGCATAATCTGCCTCGGGGGGCATAACGAATATAAAAGAAAAGCAATGTATAACTCGTTACGTTCTGTGCTGTCCAAACGACGCGCATTTGTGCATTCTTGAACTTGAAATAAAATAACACAATAGATGGACAGCTTTAAAGTTTTCGTGTTTTTCACAAATTAATTGCGTTTTATGCTTATTTTGAGAAATAAAATTTATTGTTTCGAAAATCAATTGTCAGTTAGGTACTATGTACATTGATTTAAAATTTATGTCAATTGGAAACGTTAACTCCTACATCATCACAAGCCATTTTGTTTCATAAATGCACATGCCTATTTATTGGAAAAATCTGAACAAATTTGGCATTAGTGGATCCAGAGGTGGTGCAGCGAACGTGAGCACCCAGTTCAAGTTGTCTTCCTTTGCGCTTGCTAATTGGGGCTGTTCGATTTACAACTCTGGTGTGCACCAAGAGTGTGAAATTATGCACTGGGTGTTCGATTTGTCAATAGATCACACTGGGAGTGCATCTTTCATGCACCAGCTATTGGGCATTGTGTGAATTGTCAAAATGATGTTGAAGAATATAATGCTTCAACACCAAGTGTTTGTTTTGAGGACCAGTATGTGTGTAACAATAGAGAGAGCACACCAAACCTGTGTGGTGCACACGAGAGTTGTAAACAGCCTCATTGTCACTGCACCCTGTGTCGATACAAATCATGAAATTCCTAGTAACTTTCAAACGTACAAGAGAAAAAAATAGAATCACACACCGTGGTTTTTATGTGCTATTTTTTCAAAACGGATAGAAATTTCAGAAATCGTTCATATAAAGACCTCGCCTAGATGGTATGCACTGGGCATAGAAAAAACAGATAAGATAAAGACAAAGTTCCAATGAGCGTTTGGAATTCTTCTAAGGCAACAATACACAGATATTGTTGGAAACGAAGAGAACAACTTTGGAAACGAAGAGAACAAAGGAGAGAACGAAAGAATTTCACGCTGTGCTTTTGATGCGTTATTGTTAAACTTCTGATACGAATTCCGTGTACTGATGAATTTGCCGAACAATTCTCTTTGAAATCAATGGCATAACATCACTGCTAACATTGTAACTTTTGCGGCATTCTGAAATACTTTGCAATACATCTGAGTGAATAATTGTAAAGTCACCAGATTCAACCTCAGCAACAAATCTAATTCTACACTTTACAGCAAAGTCAAAATTAGATTTACTGGAAATTGTTGAGGGAAATACGGCTTTCAGATAAAACTACCATCAGTACGCCTTCACGAAATTCTATGTTTGCTAAGTGAAATATTACACTACTCTTGCGCTGCTATGCGCTATGTTTGTTAGAACTTTGAGAATAAATACAAACCTAATTCTCTTGTGAACATATTTTAAAACTATGAGACCCAAACAATTTGTCAGACCATGGTTAACTTGTAATTTTTCCAATTGATCTCTGAAAGAGGCCCATGTGGTGGACTCAGTTTTTATGCGTTTTGTACTGCATATTTTCAGAAAGGCTCAACTGCTGTTTACAGTCACACTAACGTAAAAATTGACTTTCAATTTGTTGCTGTGAATCATGAATAAAGGTGACAAAATGTACATTCTATCAATTCTGTTTTCAGTGCAATACAAGCAATGCAATAATAGCTACGTGATACACATTGTGAGCCCTGTAGTGTGGCGGTTAGCGCGTAGCCCTGCTGTGCAGACGACCCAGGTTCAATTCCCAGACAGGATAGAGATGTTGAGCAGTGTCTCAGTAAATTACAGCCTCACCCAACCAAGGTGTTAAATTGGTACCAGACCTATATGGGAAGATAGGATTGCAGACGATCCTACACAGGATGTTTAGCTGCCACTTGATTGCATCACCACGAAGTGATGGCTCACTAAAGTGATATCTGACACGAAGGTTGGATGAGTTCTCGCTGAATTTTCCACCACTTACCAAACAAAAATTCCCTACAATGCCACTGATACTCTTGCAAGTATGGCATGAAATTCTGTTGTTCCAATTTTTTCTGATACAGTACATGCAATACTCAGTTTAACTTTTGTTTGACGAAACAAACCTGCAATGTGGAAGTAATGCAGTTCTTTCCACATGATGCAGCAAGAAGGGAAGGGTAACTTTGCTTTGTGAAGAGTTGTATGACTTTATTTATACTTTAGATACTGGGGATGGACAAAGGTACAAATGAGGTACAAAGAGAGACGTGTAAATGTTAATGAGGGAGGCTAACTCGTGCTCGCAGTAAATACCAATTAATTAATGCAAGGTGGGTCAAAGGTGAAACACACAGTTCATTTTCATAAACTTAATGCATACTCGTTAATGCAACAACAAGCGTTAAATGTTGGTTTATTGCCTAACGCTACAAGCAGCTCGATTTCATAAACTTAATGAACATCCATAACGCAACAAAATGTAGAATTATGTTGGTTTATTACATAACGCTACCAGACCAGCATTCTGTAATAAACCAACATACAGCATTTAACACTTGTTGTTGCATTAAAGGATGAGCGTTAAGTTTAAGACGCGCTGAATAAATGAAAAGAACAATTCAAATCATGAAATTCCTAGCAATTTTGAAAGACACAGAACAAAAGAGAAAACAAAGGATTTCCACGTTACGTTTAAGATGTGCTATTGTTCCAAAACTGATAGATATTTCATAATTTGAATAAGTATTTGAAGTGGAAATCAGATCAGATCAGTGAAATTACTTTCGGAACCTTCCAGAGCAGGCAATCGTATGCTGTGTAATTGTCTCGAACGCTCAGCGTGAAATCCAATATATTCTCAAACTGAAAAATCTTCTTCTAACAGTAGGGTACAAAGTGTGACATACAAAGCGCAATTTTATGTCTAAAATTATGTGATGGTGTACTGAACTGCAATGGTAAAACATAGGAATTTTCTGCCGCCCCACAATTGTGGCAGCACCTGACGGGCAATAAATACAGCTACACTTCGTACCCTACTGGATACAAAACATTTCAACATGGTCCAACTTAACTTAAGTCACTAAGCTAACAATGTAATATAAATTTATGAGAGTAACAATACAACGTAGAAATATTCAGACGTGATTATTTATGTTTGACAAGTAGCAATATTAAAAGGCTGTAATGTACCTTTATGTAAGATCTGACTGTTACATAACTCTAAAGTGCCCATAATGCCGCATTCTAAGTCGAGTTATTACGTCTCTGTGGTCACCGACAATAGAGAGTTCACATCGCACGTTTTTACGTCAAATTATTAGTGAAGCAATTTCACAAATTGTAAAGTTATCAGCTTCTACCCATCAGTATACAAAATATACATTGGATTTAAGGCCGTCAGGTGCTGCCCCCCAAATCAATTTTTGTAACCGATGAACTTTTGTCCATAAGTTTACTATGGGAAGTCCAACATATTATCGCACACTTCACTTGTAATAGCAAAAATGACGAATCAGATCATGAAATTACTATCAAAAGTTTAGTGCTCCGCAACAATTGAATTGAATTGAATGAGCTCAGTATGAAATTCTATTGTTGTAAATAGAATCTTAACAAAGATTTATGCTCAGTAATGCAAGTAATACAAGTACTCGCCGTGTAGAACGATGATTTACGAATGGTTATTTCTGTGCTTATTGCGTGGATTACAGGCCAAAACAATGTTCATAGTTCTGCCTTTATTCTCCTATTTACTTCTGAAACAATAGAGAAGGCAAGCGGCACAGCACTTTTATTGCCGTCTGATGAGGCAGCTAAATGACGAGGAGGGAAATTACTCAGAAGGGAATAAAAATTCATTATATTTACTGGGTGGAGCCCGTTCTTTGGACGGCTACCCTTTCAGCCCTAAAATGTGTTTGTGTTGAGTTTATACGTGTTCCATGCAAACTTTCACTCATAAAGTCCTGTTCATTTCTATTTCATTTCATTTCTACCAAACAGAATGCTTACTGTATTTATTTTTCGTAGACCGAAATTCACTTATATGGCTACTGGTACCCTCTGTTTCCGCCAATGATTTTCAAATCCAGGAAGGATCTCCCACTGGTGTGCATTTTACATTTGGTTCCTTACCTACTATAAAGAGAGTTACAATAGCTCATCAAAAGCACAGCGTGAAATTCTTTCTTTCTCTGTTTTGTTCTCTCCGTTTAAAAAATGATAAGAATTTCACAAGATGGTGTCGATACAAAAAGTCTGTGAACAATCAAATTTCTCACTGTGCAGAAGTACAAGCACTGTGTACCCAAAATGAAGAATTATTCAGATCATGAAATTATTATCAAAAGTTTAGCGCCTCGCAACAACTGAATTGAATGAGCTCAGCATGAACTTCAATTGTTGTTGTAATATCGATAATTTAATTTCCAATAATTCGGGAACTCTTCCATTTCAATATTTGAGTAATTGGAACACACACGCACGCTCCCTGTGCAGCAACTAAATCATTGTAATGAATATTCATGATAGCGCTTTGAGCAATGCAGTTGCAATCCCAGCATCTACCTTCAGTGAGATACAGGCAGCTGAGATGACCACACCTGTATCTGTAGCATTCTTGTAAATAAAATAGTTGTGTGGAACCGGATTGTTTGTCTTTCCAGTTGGAATAAGTTCGCGGTTGGAAACTTCCATGCCCAATGGAAACTTCGTCATCATCGTTGCTAATGAATTTAAAAATATTGCGTAAAGAAATCTCAAAAAGAGGTTGCAACATAAGTCAGTCAAATATGAGTTAACGGATAGATCGACATAAATTTGTCATTAGAATGTTTGTTCGGCTGATGAAATTTTCATTCAATAAATAAATAATTTACAGAAAAGAAGAAAAGAAAATAACACCAGTTAATACTGACTGGTAGTAAATTGTGTAATTGTCTTTGCTCTTTTCTGAAGAGTAGTTTCATTATTGAATGGAAATATGTACATACCAACAATC
>JBCAUI010080770.1:0-19662 GCA_038406195.1 Haplosyllis anthogorgicola | reverse complement strand
TTAGATCTTGAACTAGAGCATAGATTAAAATGAGAGGTGGATCTACTGATCCAGTAAAGAATTTTCGTCCTATGACACTAAGTTCACTGAGTGCACTTTCAGCACAGCCGAATGGAATTTTCCAGGACTTTTTCAATGCGGGCATCACATATATCTGTCTCTGACAGACAATAAGTAGGCATGTTGAAATAACTTAATGTACCTTTAAATATTTATCTAGGTGTAAAGAGTTCCCCCTACTAAAGATTCTCCCAGACAAATGGGAGGACAATATCATGAATCAAACCTGGAAGGGGCTTGAAATTAGAAAAGTACCTGAAGGTCAAGGTGTATTCACTTCCGTAAGGTTTAATAAAAATGAAGTAGTATGTAACTACGGAGGAATGTTTTTATCAGAAGATTTTGTCAAGGAGAACTTGCTTCCATTTGAAGGAAAATGTGACTATTTGCTGGAAGTGCGGGAAAAATATGTAGACAAATGGGCCACATTTTATTTAAATCATGATGATACCACAGAGACGATTGGAAAGTACATAAATCATTCGAAGATTCACGACAATTTAAAGGGTAAGACTTATGTCACAAGAGATAAAAAATTAGATGTTATTTTTGTTACAAAGAGAATGATTTCCAAAGGTACAGAATTGCTTTGGAATTACGGAAACAGCTATTCAGGCGTTAATGGTTGCGTGAAGTCATGTTTAAAATGCCAAAAAAAGGCTTGTAGCTAGTAATATTGTCATCACGATATTTATTCATTAATGTTATTTCATTACGATTTTTAATTAGTAGCCACATTTGTGTCGCTTACTTACTGTAGGGTTATTAATGGGCGTTTTTTTTTATTTCGCTTGTATTCTTCAGACACTTCACCCAGACAAACATTTAATCACATTTCATGCAGATATATACATGTGGGCAAGTTATATGATTCCAAGCTGATAAACATCGTCATCTCAGCATTTCTGTCGTATCACCATGATTTCAATAAACATTCTAAAGTAACCCTTTTTCTATTCTAAAAATTATTCTTATTTGGCATAAATGCCAAAGAGCCTGTGCAAGTATAATCACGAATTGTTCTTGTTGTTAGTAACATCTCCCTGTATGAAAAAGAACTGTTTCCTGCGAATAAATAAGTCGTTTGGCCTGTATTTGTCAACAAAAAAACAAGAAGACCACTCTAGTAATAATGCATACCTCAGGACTAGATCTATGTATGCTTAAAAAATTTTGTATGTAAAAAAAAGAAGTTTGCATTATTTATAATCATTTGCAGTAAACTGGAATACTTTAAATGTTTGAAATATTTGACAGCAATTGATTTTTAAGTCTAGTATACATGTCTCTAAAGTAAAGATATTACATAACTATTGTTTTTTATGTATACGAACCTGGTTTACTGATATTTGAAATCATTATTCAGCCAAGGATAAATACCGCCAAGCTTATATGCATGGCTGGCTGAAATAGTGAGCTTTGGCACAAGTTTAGGTTGAATTAATGCAGGAATATACAAAGTCTCGTACTCATTTCACACACATCTAGAAATGAAAAAGTTGTATTTGATAAATTTTATTACATTGTGCAGTTACTCTTAAAAGATAAGTATTTTATAAATTTTATTACATTGTGCAGTTACTCTTAAAAGATAAAATTGTTATTTTTTTTGTCACAGTTTTTAACACGATTACATCTGTTCATAAAAGAATGTCCGTTAAAATATGTTCAGCAACATCTCATACATGTGAATTGAAAGATCTGAGAGTCTCTCTAATAAAATCTAGGTAAATGAAAAATATTTCAAAGTGATTTGAAAGTGACTTTGAATACAAGTTTAAAAAAAGTTTAATTTTATTCAGTGTTATTACGGTCGTCTTAATATACTGATATTGTATTCATGAGTTCATGTGACAGTAAGCGACTACACTTGCGAAATTGGTGTGTAACCATGTATGTCAATAAAAGATATTTGAAACTGATATTGAATACTTCATTAATTATGACTTAACGTTATGAATACGAGCTGTATGTCGCGTTTGATAAAATAAATTGCTATTAAATATAACAAAACCGTATCATACTTTGTATCATTAGAAAGGCTTTTACACATGCAATCTTTTGGCATGAATTCCTTTTATTGATTTTGTAAAGTTTACCAAAATGCTTTGAAATTTTACAACAAAATCGTGATGCATAACAGAGTTAGCTAAATGTCTAGCAGTCTTACATAATATTTAGCTTAATATTACTACTTTTGGGCAATTTGCTAATTACTATTTAATAAAAATAATTACAGGAAAAGTATTTTTAATATAAATTGATGTTCAATGGCTTATTAGATGCTCGTATACTCTCATACTAAACATTTACATCGCCATAAATTTATAACCATTACAAATATCTGGCCACCACGATTGTATCACATTAATTAAGCATGTAAAATATTATATAGCAGCTATAATTTATATAAATTAATTGAAACATAAACTATCAGGTACTGCCAAATAACAAACTTGCGTGAATTGAGTGCACATTCAGTAAATGTAGCTAATAAATTTATGTAGGTAATTAATCATTTGTGGAATGTGCTTCAATTTAGCATATGACTTGAAACGTTAAAGTATAAATTTATCACTTGAATAGCTAGTATTACGTATGAATAAATATAACTATTTTGACTGTAGAATTATTTATTTTAACCCTTAACGCTCTTTACACAACAAATCTTGCACTTTTTTTTTTTACATCTCTTCAGCCCCTCAAAGACTAGACGTTCAGCCATTCAAATTTCCCTACGCGCATGCACATTTAGATAATCTATTTACTCCCCGTGATGTTTTTATAAATAGCAAAAATTTCTCACAAACACTCTTCAAATAGAATGGAATAATATTTAACTATTTACTTAACAATGTCATTAGTTAAAACTTGGAATACATTATCTTTTCCTCATAAAAAAGCGAAAATTATAAAGGGAGTGAAAATGACAGCGTTGCAAGTTTCCACGTGTTCAAGCAGCCATATTGGGTTTTTTTTCTGGATTTCACGAAATGGCTGAATGTGATGAAGATTATGTTGAGATGGACGAGCTCGACGAAGAGGAAGAAGACCAGGAACCACGTAGGAAGAAGCCTGTAAAGAAGAAGGAAACATCTATGTATGTTCCAGACTCGACTAGTGTCACTAAATTAGCATCCAAGAAGCGAAATGTAAGTATTCCTTCATTTTGCAACTTACAGTTCATTTCATTCACACTGAAAATTTGTCAGATGCCCAAAGAAGGCACTGATCTGAGACATCTCCTAAATAGAAATGCATTCCTGCGATCGCCCTAATATTTATTTGGGTGTGAATGAAATGTACCAGTTGACACTGTTTTTCTATGTTGTAATTCAATCTCGTATCAATGTTTAAGGTTGCACATTTACTAAATTCAACTACAAATAAACCTTGAATAAACAAAGAAGCCGCATCTTCATGTTTTACAGTAAAGAATAAAAGCCCTTTTCTTGAAAAGCATGATCAATGTAACGCGCATGACATCATGATTTTTGGAAGATGAAAATTATATTGAAAAAAACCACTAAGATATAAATCAACCGCAACATACTTGGGATCATTATAAAGGTTTGTACGTGTTTCATCTTTTTTTTTTTAAATATACAAATGGGTTGGGGAAAATGGGGTCCAGGCTGCTCCGCCTTTTTGCTGTTCGGCCCTGGCAGTTGTAAGGTACGCTCGGCCCCTGTCACAGAACAGGTTTTGGCTGAGAACAATGGTGAACCCAGACCCAAACTTCCTGCAAATGGATAGCCGGCCCAAAATGCAAATGGTCTTCATCAGCGTTGCTGTCCCAAAGATCCTAAAGACCTCAATTTTGATTTAGTTGACTATTTACCAGCGGGTTTCTTTCCTAAATATATTACCTTATGATGCATTAGGGGTAAGCAAGCATCATGATTTTTGGAATTTAAATATAATTAATATAAAAAGATGTTAAAAAATAAATCAATCCCAACATATTTGATATCATTAGAAAGGTTTCAACATATTTCATCTTTTGGAATAACTTTTATAAAAAAAAAACTAGTAATTTAGTTTAGGAAAACTACATGATCAAAAAATCGTGATGTGTTACGGTTATTACATAAAATGTCCTATGTTTCTCTATCTAGAACTTTAGTAGGTAGTTTCTTCAATTTTCTTTAGAAACCAATTGATAAAAATCACTTCAAAAGTTGAAATGTGTAAAAATATTTCTAATGATACCAAATAAGGTATGGTTTAGTTATATTTAACAATTTTTTTTCAGTATTCAAATCCCAAAATCATAATGCATTACAAATGGACAAAAGTGATCAAACTTTTCAGGAAAAGGGCTAAATTGAGAATACATTTGTCCAAGGGACATTATATAACCCTTCCATCTGTTGAGTTTTCTTTGCGTGTAAATATACGAACTTTTTTTTATTTCAGTTTGACCCGAGATATTGTACAACAACTATTTTGTACTCACCGGCACCTGACTACCACAAGCTACCCACCTTCGTGCTCTTTCACTGTGGAGAAGGCCACGCTTACCACGACTTAAACCCCTACCAGTGTTATGATGGGCAGAAAGTCGTCTGTGTACCAAATAAGTTCAAAAGGCATTGGGGATTTTATTACATTCCAAGGGAACCAGTACCCCATCCAACAGCCACGTACAAGGCGGAGATAAATGACCACCTGAAAGGCACAAGCACCTTCAAAATCGTTACACAATGTGCTTCCATACTTGACTCATTCATCAAGTTCCAAACCGACAACTATGTGTATGTGTCACCGGAATTTAAGGATCACGAACTCTTCAAGGCAGCAATCAAGCGCCAGATTGGGCTAATGGGTAAATAAATATTCTATCAATTTTTCAAATGCAAATGTTATTCACTAAAGTAAATATGAACATAACCTGAAATAACTAAAAAAAGGTAATCCTAAAATTTTTCTTGTTCCTTTCAGTCGATCAAAATGGTTGGAAAATTTCCCCTAGCGAGATTCAATTTTATTCTGATGGCTTTAACCAACTGGCGAGATCGTTCCTAAACCAACATGCGGACACCACCGCAAGGTGAGTAAATTTTCATTTATCTTCACCAAAGTTGACAATTCTGTCAAAATGTCATTCAAAAGTCGTTCAAAAGTCTTACGTTCTTTGGTTGTTTTTTTAGAACGGGATTCAAGTTCATGGCAGATGCGGCATGTGCTGTCATTACAGAGGACTACAATAGAAGAATTGTTGATGAGCAAAAAGCTGTCTGGGAGGAATGGAGGACGATGTGCAGGCGTACTATATATGCTGATTTCTGTATGACCCTGGATGAGACACTGCCTACCTCTGCGGGCTGGGAAACAGTAGAAAAGATGACGAAAGGTCCTTTGTCAGATAATTTGAAGACTGCCAAAAAGAAGATCATGGATATGAACGATTATGCACTTTTAGCCCAATCGAAATTAGCGAGACCACAGCAGACGTATGACCTCACTATGGAAGCCCAATCTGTAGGTGGCGGGGCAGATAAGGGGATCTCGACAACACGATTCAAAGCCGTCTACAGTGGCCTTCATGACCGAACCATCCGAGACATCTGGTCATACAAGAATGCATCTGAGTGGAAAGCAGGGGCCATCCTATTTATACAGCAAATGATGCAAAGCGATAAATGGATGTTTTGCAACAGTCAAACGTGTACAATACCAAAGTCACCCTGCCAAAGCCCTACAGTCACATTCTCCACTGATGTTCTGGTTACTCGCCAGTTCCAGGATCATTCTGTGCCACTTTTTCAAATCGAAATTAACGGCGATAAGGACACGATTGACAATGGGCCGATGAAGAAATTGGTTCTTTCGTCCATGTGGAACATGGCGTACCTTTCGGAGGGCTATGGTATGGAGGTTCGAGCCACTGATGCAAAAATTGTCCAAATGGTGAAAAACCGCGCTACGAGAGAAATAGAGCTCCGGGAAGTCTGGTACCCACTGAATGGGCACACGGGTAAAATTAGTACCAATATCTTGAATCTTTTCAAGGGAATCATAATTGCATTGGCCAGCCACCATGATCAGGAAGATGATATTAGGCATGCCGTTGGACAACTGGCGGACATAGAGTTTCAGATACCCGACAACCAAATAGTTCTGAATACGGCAAAGGCTACGACTGGAACCGACTGCTACTCTATTCCCAACAAACAATTTCTCGTGAATAAATCTCAAATCTTCATTGATGATGATAACGAGTAACAAACATTCTACCATTGAGTAGAGCAAAAAGTGCTGAACTGAGAACTATTGTAAATTAGAAAACAGAAACAGAAAGAAAAAGAAAGTTGATTATTTTTTTCCTATTGTGTTTTGGATATCTAGAGCTCAAAGGTCGATAAACTACAAAACTTCATTCATGATGATAACAATGATGATAACGAGTAACAAACATTCTACCATTGAGTAGACCAAAAAGTGCTCAACTGAGAAATACTATAAACTAGAAAACAGAAAGAGAAACAAAAAGAAATTTCATTATTATTTTTTCAATTTATTTACTTAGTAAAACGTAAACTGTGTTTTGGATAGAGCTCAAAGGTTGATAAACTACAAAACAAAATAAAACATTCGGATTTGTTTACTTTGTAAGACATTCTTTTGGTTACTTTCAACATACATATTTTATAACTAAATATGTCTTTTGTGTGTTTATTTACAATTCCATTTACATTGAGTATTGTGATTGTCTCTGTACATTCAGTATGGCATTTTTCTCTATAACAAGCTTTAATCTTTCATCACAATAAAGATTTTATAGCAATATTAATAGTACAACTAAATGAAAATCGGTTATCCTTCAGGCCTACTAGACATTTAGGCTGGAAAATGACTGTCCAAATATAATAAGTCAGACTAGAAATCATCAAAGAAGTTCTACACCATACCATTATTGCAATTATTCTTCAGTCAACAAAGAAGTGCTTTAATTAATAACTTACCGAACGTAAGTAATAATTTTATATCTTGAATCTTGGATCTGGATGACTTAGATTTTACATTGTGATAAAAAAGCATATGTGTATTCATACTGAAAGCAGATTGTAAAATTTACGGGAAAGTAAAATACGGTAAAAATACGGTAAAATGTATTTTTCAAATTTGTGGACACTCAAAAATCATTATTGTGGACAGTTAACTGTCCTCCTACATTTTTCCATTTTATATTCCATCGCATGTCGAGAATAACGATTTTCGATATCTAAATTCTACGTCACGATATTCATATTAATAATTATTCTTAATTTGTAGGCCTTTACTTTCTTAATCATTTTACACGTTCAGGGTTTTCACATTTCACGTTCAGGAATTTCAAAGTGCGGCGATCGGAAAAAAAAAACTTTGTCCCAAAATAACCAAACTGTTTGTAAATGTCGATAAAATTCTTAATATTTCTCAATTGCCTCCTGACGAAAGTCGTGATCGTCTACTTTTTGCCTTCCATCACAAGTTATTTATAATGATTATTTTGTTGTTGAATATGTAAGTTTTATGTCACGATTTCTTACAAGTAAATTACTATTTCAAAGAACTTTAATTAAGTTGCAACTTAAAAATATTAATTACGCATTACACTTGTCAAAAAGGTAACATTGTAGATGTATATGTAACGGTGAAGGACTGGGGCGGGTCCCCAGTCTTGGTTACTCGCAAATATCGCACTTAGTTTCTCTGTGGGCCGGTTGTTGCCTCAAGGCGGTGGTCCGGCCGCGGTAAGCTACTCCAAGTGTTATCGGGTCAAGTGATACGGCGCGGAGCGGCAACCAAAGGTTACCAATGCAAAACAGCCAAGATTACGATCTTGGCGGCCGCTATTGCAGTCAAAAGACAACTAAAACATCAATTCCAATTGAAACGTCTCGATGAAGCGGGCACTCGGGGGCTGGTGCACTGGCAAACTCGAGATGTTTCCTCTTCAACAGTCAGGGCTCAAAAGCACAGGTTTGGCGGCTGCTCCGCCTTAAATACCCCGCGGCAGGGCGGTTGCATGACGTCACGGGCGTGACGTCATCTTTGGCGTTCCATTCCGTGACGTTTACGTTCCAATGGAACACCAAAGCCGACGTCATCCCGTTGGCGCATGCGCATGGCACCGCTCCCTCGAGGGCGGGCGCTACGAGGGACCAGAGCGGTCGCCTCACAGCGTCAACCCCAAGGGGCGGTTGCCAACGGACCCCCCGCCAACACGAATTTTTTGAGTTTGCTTAAGGTGTGCCCGTGACATATATATGATAAATATATAAATATTTATATATAAATATTTATATATAATATAAATATAAATATAAAGGATATATTGATTTCGAAAAAGTTGAAATGGAGAATAATTTGATAAATAATAAATTATAGTCTCGAAAATGGTCAATCGTTATTGTAAACTTTTCTGCTTTATTTTCACATTTTTCCTTCCATCGCAAATTACTGGTGATAATGATTTTGTTGTTGAATATCAAATTTAATCACGATAACGGTTTTATGGTTGTCTTGTCTAAAAATGTAAACTATTTATTATATAGATTTCTGCTACATTGTTAGATTGTTTCTTCGAATAATGGTTTTATTGACAATGGTTTTGTGGGGTTTTTTTCTAAAAATGATAAATCGTGATAGTCTACTTTTCTCCTTCATTTTTACATATTTCTCAATGTATTGGTAATAACGATTTAATTGTTAAATACATATCAAATTAACGAATCAGACGACTTTAACTTGAACTTGAAAACTTTCCCGTAACCTAATGTTAAAGTATGTCTGTCTTCCTTACGGTATTCGTAACTGGAACTCCCGTAAACAAGGATTTAAGGATTTAATGTCTAAAAATGTGAACTCTTGATTTTCTCGAAAATGATCAATCGTTATTGTTAACTTTTCCGCTTTTTTTTCACATTTTTCCTTCCATCGCAAATTACTGGCGATAACGAATTTGTTGTTGAATATGAAATTTAATCACGATAACCCATTTATCGTTGTCTTGTCTAAAAATGTAAACTATTTATTATATATATTTCTGCTACATTTTTAGATTGTTTCTTCGAATAATGGTTTTATTGACAATGGTTTTGTGGGTTTCTTTTCTAAAAATGATAAATCGTGATAGTCTACTTTTCTCCTTCATTTTTACATTTTTCTCAATGTATTGGGAACAACGATTTAATTGTTGAATACATATCAAATTAACGAATCAGACCTAATGTTAAAGTATGTCTGTCTTCCTTACGGTATTCGTAACTGGAACTCCCGTAAACTTAATCTCCAATTTAATTACAAGTATTTACAGATTTAAGGATTTAATGTCTAAAAATGTAAACTCTTGATTTTCTTACATTACAACATTATTACAATTTTTGTTCCTTCCAATTCATGAACGTTTTAAATATTTACCATATTTACATTATTAATACATTTTTCCTTCCAATAACGATTAATACGTTTTTCCTTCCAATAACGATTTTATCATTGTTCAATATCCAAAATTATAAATTTATATACATTCATATAAATGTGTAATTACTAATTATTTTTTTACTAATATTAATTTATATAATTTTCAGAACATATATCTTTTCCTTTTTTTGTATAAATGAACTTTAAAAATAACAGACCTCTCTATGTACAATATGTAACGCCAAACCGTTATTACGTTACTGCGCGTTATGGCGCATTACTGGGAGTATTTACCAAACTTAACCCTCATTATAAACAGTAATTACAAACTAAATACCAAAAAAGCTTTTTACTTATATCTATAAACATTTTATCTCATAAATTCTCGAGTATGAATATTCCATAATCATTTTAACCCATTCTTTTAAATTAAAACGAGAACAATTTTTCCCATAACGCTTTCTTACCAAAATTTTTCACCCCTTTAAATACTCTCTTTAAAAAATCTTTTCCAAATTCCAATACCTTCACATATACGTAATACAAATACTAATGTATATATCATATAAATTTATAACCAAAACTTTATTAAAATATTATTTAAGCCATATTTCTTTTCCTTCTTGGACATTTGTCATTTTTATATTCATAACACATAAATCATACTACTCTTAAATTATAAATTCAATAATCGAATTCAAAATTCTGTATGAAACCTGACTCGTTTCCTTATCTTATAACAAAATTGACTAAGTTTTTTGCCCTTAATTTTTAATCACAATGCCACATTTTTGCCGAACATGATTACAAAGAGTCACAATTTTACGATGATCCTGTTTTTCAGGAAATCGGCTAGAAGAAATAGAAGCCGTTTTGTACTTTATAGATGTTGGATGATTCAAACAGTAAACCATGCAAACTACCAAATGTGACCACCAGAATAGAGGAAAATAGAGGATCTTCTGATCTCCCATACTAATCCAATGGGGAAAGGAAAGATTAGCTATTGTGTTGGTTCTATTGTTGTAAACTAACTGGTATTTCATCCTATGGTTTGGATTCAAGTAGAGTAGTAAGAAATAGAGGAAATAGATACACTTCAAGCCATGTCGTCACTTTTCAGTTCAATTGATTTATCTATGTAATGGAATGCCAAAACAGGTTGGATTTTGTTCTATGGTGCTGGGACTGTAAACTACGGTAACGACACCACATATAAACGAAATAACCGAGTTTTCAGCCTATGTCAGCACCTGTACTGGCACCTCTATGTATCTAAATTAATTTCTATTGTTTCCAAATTATCTGAATTTCATGCTATGGATTCGAATACATCACACAGGTGTACCAACACCAGGAATAAATGGAATAAAAGCCTTTTTAGCCTATGTCGTCACCTGTACTGGTGTTTCTATTGTTTCAATTGATTTCTATTGTTATGCAATGGATCTGAATTTCGTTCTATGACTTTGAATATATTATGCAGGGGTGCCGACACCCTGAATAAATGGAATAAAATGTCTTTTAGGCTATGTTGTCACCTGTACTGGTGTTTTTATTGTTCCAATTAATTTCTGTTGTTATGCAATCAATCCGAATTTCACGCTATGGCTTGTTATGACTGGGAATGACATCCTGCTATTCTCTAAGACCATATTTAATGCCTACAATTGACTTTAAAACCAATTCAACTGACCTCACCAATTTCAACAAAGAACAATAGATTCTATTGTTCAGGGATCTAAATCGACTAAAACCATATACCAAGTCGTAGGACAATAGATTTATACCTTCCTATCCATCAGGAGAATGCACAGGGAGTCCCTGCACAAAGGTGAGTACTCAATGATTCAGCAGAGAACAATAGATTCTATTGTGCGGGATCTATTGTCCTTATTCAATGCCAGAATCTGGTTGAAATTAATAAATATAACCATTAAAGAACCGCCCTTAAATCTCCTGTTAAGATATTCCAAAAATCCACCCAAATTTAGCAGTATAACCCCTATTATGGTTCCCACTGACAATCATGACTCAATCCAATTAATTCAATTACAATTGTAGAATTTATTATGTATACAAAATCAAAGCATCTACTCAGTTGCACAGATTATTTGCTCAATTCAGTTATGTAACACAAACATTAATGCACCTCTTGGCTATCAACATCAAATCTAAACAGTGGTTGTCTACACTCAAAGCTATTAAGTGACTGTAATGTAAACAGCCAACTACAGAGAGCAGCAAGCCACTCTCCTCCCTGCAGGAGTCAATGAGGGTGATTTACCAGTCTGTGTCAAATTGTCTGTATCCTTCCCTGGCCTGGTTCTCTTATAATTTGGACAAAATAAAGTTTCTAAAATAGTTCTAGCTGTCAGATTTTAATGAAATTTTCAGAATAGGTTCCTAAAATTATGTTTTAATGGAATTCGATCCGGTTTATCATAGTATTAACCTTTGACACAGTTGGGCAATCACCTCCATTGTTTGAATTATAAACCCATAGATCTAAATTACTTATAATTTGAATATTTTTATTAATAATACGGGGTTTTGTAGCCCCGGAAAAACCCTAATTTTTGCCGTATTAAACATCTAAAAATTCAAACTCTAAGTATGGTTTAAAATTCGGATTTACTTTTCCCAAAGAATTTTATATCTCTACTTTAAAATATGATATCGACGATTTAAAAATGGCATTATACTCCTAAAATATTGTGCTATGAACCCTTAAAACTGCAGTTTATTTGCTTTATTCTTTCTAGGTGTAATCCCTATAAACTGCCTATTATGAGCCATTTGGTTACTCCAGCTCAAACTAATTAATTTAAAACTACTCATTTTTGTTTGATTTTTGTTAGAACGCTTCATATTGAGTGAGAAATCCAGGATTTTATGCCTCAAATCCGCCCTTTAATTTAGCAACCCATATTTATATTGTTTCAATAAAATCTCTTGAAAATAGACAAACAAATGATTTCACAATATATATGTATTGAAAACCATAAATAATACTCATACAATTAAATATTCATTAAAATATCACTAACCTGTACAGATGCAAGTATTCTGATGTGTTAAATCCAATATAAAGTATGCAATATACTTTGTTCACAAGAAATAATTCAGAGAAGAGATCAATGATCCTATTCCCAGAGTGTGCAGGAAAGAACTCCCCAGAGTGACTAGTGGTCACCACTATTTATACAAAATTTTGATATAATTTTACCAACACATCAGAAGACATATTGCATATGTGCAGGTAGCACTTGAATTGCTCTATTTCATGGTATAATTCACAATTTTCATTTTATTGTTTAAACTAATTAATTTTAATTAAATAGTATACAAAATAGTCCTGAGTAAACTGGTTTTACCCTGGTCAAGCTGATTGATTGGTCAACTACAGGTTATTTGCCCCTTTGATTGACACCTAGGGCAAGTTGTGCAACAGAGAAGCTGGGCCTTTCCACCTTATGTAACAATGTATGCTCAATTTCAAGTTTACACTGATGCAGTAGAGAGGTTTAACTGCCCGCTCTCTAACAAAAACGTTGCGGTACAGCAATTACGTACAACAAAAATAACACCAAGTTTTACTGACTGCAAGGAGTCAGTATAAAGTTGTCTAATTGTTTTTGCATTTTTCGGAAGAGTAGTTTCATTATTGAATGGAAATATGTGCATACCAACAATCTTTAATTCCTTTAGAACCGAATGCACACAAGAGATTCTCTATTTTTGCTCACATTTTCACGATTGACCAAGATTTAAAAAATGGAAATTTTCGTATCCAGATCATTAAATCGCTATCAAAAGTTAAGGGTACAGAACAATAGTGAAAACAAAATAATTTCCTGCTGTGCTTTTGATATTCTATTCATAAACTTTTGATAGTAATTTAATGATCTGACACCTCTGATCATAGAAAACCATGCACCAGTAAGAGTTCGAATCTGTAGAAAATATTTACACTAGAGCTGCATAATTAAAAAAATTATTTCATACCTGTATCAGCAAACGCCAAGACCGACATGTAGAAACAGGTGGAAACTTCTCTAAATGATCCTCTTCTCATGACGTAAAACGATAATAAATTTCCTATTGTTCCAAGTGTAATGTATATTGGTCTTGCAATGACTTCAATCATTGTGGCAACTTTAAGATCATTGTCGTCATCATCCGTTGTTTGATTAAACTGTGATTCATTATATGAAAAATTAGTTGAATATGATGAAGTTGAATTTAAATATTCTCCCATGATTTTCAATTTTTCGAAATTGCAGATTTAAGATTTATATTTATGGTGTTGAGAGAGAATCACTGTTACTATTGTTCAATGCTGTGGTATGTCCTCTTTTGGAACAACTAAATTTGGTACCTCAGTTTTTTTTCATTGACAAGGATGGGACTTCAATTTAGATTTTTTATCACAATAGATTATCACTTTCAAGAGCTCGATTGGCTCTTTCTCAAACTGAAATAAAGACGTATGTTCTAAATTGTTCTTCTTTGACCTGTAGAAATTTTCAAAGTACTAAGAAAGGGTATGATCTGTATGTTTATTTAGGAACAACTATTGCTGAGCTGTTTTATCTGGTTGCGATGCCTCGGTTCTGGAGCTTGGCAGTTGTAGCTGCCACACATTTGGTGACCAAGAACACTAATGGATTTCTCTTTGCGGTGCCACCGCTACTGCTCCTGTGGAAGCAAATGTGGGATTTGCAACATTATTATCATTTTCTCTCGTGGGAGTTGTCGGCTTTTAAATTCCACTTTGATTGGTCAAATATGAAATACCAATCGTATACACCGTTAGGATTCAAACCTAAGTATAGACGGAACTGGAAATAGAATGTCAATACGTTTGAAGATATTTGGTTACAAATAGAGGAACGTACCAAGAAAATAAAAGTGTCTAATTTTTGCTCATTCATCAACATAGCTCTAATGTTACTTTCACATTAAAACTGTATATTGGTGTGTGGGAGGGTTACTATGAAGCCCTTTTCAGCGTTTATGCCTTTAAATTAGAATAAATCATGAAAACTCCAAGAATGTAAATACAGCCAAGATTTTGACCAGGAATCAACATTCAGACATGGAATGTAAATACATCTGATGGAAAAATTATGCAGATGTACCTGATTTTTATTGGAAAATTGAAGTTTATACCATCACATATATCATGATCAAGTATATATTTGTATTTTTGTTCCATCAGATGCCTAGTGCAAGACCCAAATGAATCTAAAGTTATATCCTTATCCTTCACCACTTTTAGCCACTTTTCACCACTTTTAACTGGTTTAAATTTGAAGTATTGTCCCCTTTTTACTGGTTTGAAACTGAATCATTTCCCAGTTCACCACATTTCACTGCTTTTAACAGTTTAAATTTAAAGCGTTGTCCCTTTTTCACTGCTTTTAACTGGTTTAGCCTCTCGTGCGCCAGACCTTTTTTTTACGAGGCCCGTCCTACGCTGATGTCGACAATTGTCGATATACCATAAATTTTCAACTTGCTCCAGAGGGCAGCAGTTTCTAGAAGCAAGTATCATAATGTTTTCACAAGTTTCTAGGAACAAAACATTTGTTGTCTTAGGGGGTTTCAGTACCCAACATTCGTTTATAAATGTGTGAAAGGCCTTAGAAGAATGTAGGTCAACTTGCCTCGGTGTAGAATAATTTTTCCGGAAACTCGACAATTGTCGACATCGGCGCACCAAAGGTTAAATCTGAATTGTTTCCCAGTTCACCACTTTTGCCACTTTTAACCGGTTTAAATTTGAAGCATTGTTCCTATCACCACTTTTAACCAGTATAAATATGAATTGTTTCCTTGTTCACTGCTTTTAACCACTTTTTGCAGCTTTCAACCAGTTTAAATCTGAATTGTTTCCCCGTTCACGCCTTTTCACTGCTTTTAACCACTTTAAATCTTAAAACTACTTACAGATTTGAAGGTTAGATTTGATGGCCCTCTTTTTGAGGTTCAGTTTTTTAACTGCCTCTTTTGCCACCTTCTCTTTTTCAGCCTTCCTCCTCCTGTCTGCAGTTTTGTGCATGTGATTCTCCTGAATGATTTTCATTGATTCAGGGGCCGTCATAACACTGGTGTTGCTTTTCTTTTAGCCTACTTTCTTTCTTTTTGGGCTTTTGGGTTTTACCGGTAAAGGTAACAATTCCACCACAGTAGCAGGTTTCATATTTTCTTTCTTGACACTTGGTCTAGGCCAACCCAGTGTCACTTCACCCCTATGCATTGGACCAATTTTCACCTCCCCTGTGTAAATAGTATCGCATATGCTCTCTGCCATGGCAATGACATCTTTTTTCTCTCTTTCTATGGCACCCTTTCCATAAAAAACACTCATCATTATACCATGTCTAGTTACTTCAGCTGCTAAAATAAAAAAAATGCATGTTAGGCAAAAAGTAGAACAAACAATTTCAACTCAATGTCTTAAACATTATGTTACACTTAGGGCTACTTTAGGGCACAGGTGGGGAGCCAAGTGGGGAGCCGAAGTGCTGTGCCCAAGTGGGGAGCCCAGGTGGGGAGACGAAGTAGGGAGCTCAGCTGGTATTCAATTGTTTTTAGGCTCCCCAATTTGGCTCCCCACCTCAGCTAACCATTAGCCTCCCCACTTAGTTCCCACCTGGGCTCCCACTGGGGCTTCTCACCTGGGCTCCATACTTGGCTCCCCACCTGGGTTTCCCACCTGTGCTCTCCAATTGGCTCCCCACCTGTGCTCCCCACTTGGTTCCCTACCTGTGCTCCTCACTTGGCTCCCCACCTGTGCTCCCCACCTGTGCTTCTCACTTGGCTCCCCTCCTGTGCTCCTCACTTGGCTCCCCACTTGGCTCCTCACCTGGGCTCCATACTTGGCTCCCAACCTGTGCTCCTCACTTGGCTCCCCACCTATGCTCCTTGCTTGGTTCCCCACCTGTGCTCCTCACTTGGCTCCCCACCTGTGCTCCCCACCTTTGCTCATCACTTGGCTCCCCTCCTGTGCTCCTCACTTTTCTCCCCACTTGGCTCCCCGCCTGTGCTCCCCATTTGGCTCCTCACCTGTGCTCCTCACGTGGCTCCCCTCCTGTGCTCCTCACTTGGCTCCCTACCTGTGCTCCCCACCTGTGCTCTCCACTTGACCCCCACCTGTGCACCTCACTTGGTTTCCCCACCTGTGCTCCTCACTTGGCTCCTCACCTGTGCTCCTTACTTGGCTCCCCACCTGTGCTCCTCACTTGGCTCCCCACCTGTGCTCCTCACTTGGCTCCCCACCTGTGCTCCCCACTTGGCTCCCCACCTGTGCTCCTCACTTGGCTCCCCACCTGTGCTCCCCACCTGTGCTCCCTACTTGGCTCCCCACCTGTGCTCCTGTGCTCTTCACTTGGCTTCCCACCTGTGCTTCTCACTTGGCTACTCACTTGGCTCATCACCTGTGCTCCTCACTTGGCTCCCCACCTGTGCTCTTCACTTGGCTCCCCACCTGTGCTCCTCACTTGGCTCCCCAACTGTGCTCCCCACCTGTGCTCCTCACTTGGCTGACTACCTGTGCTCCTCACTTGGCTCCTCACTTGATGCCCCACCTGTGCTCCTCACTTGGTTCCCTACCTGTGCTCAACACCTGTGCTCCTCGCTTGGCTCCTCACTTGACTCCCCACCTGTGCTCAACACCTGTGCTCCTCACTTGCCTCCAAATTTGGCTCCCCACCTGTGCTCCCCACCTGTGCTCCCCACCTGTCCTCCTCACTTGGCTCCCCACCTGTGCTCCCCAATTGGCTCCAAACCTGTGCTCCTTACTTGGCTCCCCACCTGTGCTCCTCACTTGGCTCCTCATCTGTGCTCCTCACTTGGCTCCCCACCTGTGCTCCCACTTGGCTCCCCACCTGGATCCCCACCTGTGCTCCTCACTTGGCTCCCCACCTGTGCTCCACACCTGTGCTCCTCACTTGGCTCCATACTTGGCTCCCCACCTGTGCTCCTCACTTGGCTCCCTACCTCAGCTCGTCACTTGGCTCCTCACTTGGCTCCCCACCTGTGCTCCTCACTTGGCTCCCCACCTGTGCACCCCACTTGGCTCCCCACCTGTGCTCCTCACTTGGCTCCCCACCTGTGCACCCCACTTGGCTCCCAACCTGTGCTGCTCACTTGGCTCCCAACCTGTGCTCCCCACCCATGTTGCCCACTTGGCTCCTCACTTGGCTCCCCACCTGTGCTCCTCACTTGGCTCCCCACTTGGTTCCCCACCTGTGGTCCCCACTTGGCTACTCACCTGTGCTCCTCACTTGGCTCCCCACCTGTGTGCCTCATTTGGCACCCCTCCTGTGCACCCCTCTTGGCTCCCGACCTGTGCTCCTCACTTGGTTCCTCACTTGGCTCCTCACCTGTGCTCCTCTCTTGGCTCCTCACTTGGCTCCTCTCTTGGCTCCCCACCTGTGCTCCTCACTTGGCTCCCACCTGTGCTCCTCACTTGGCTCCCCACCTGTGCTCCCCTCCTGTGCTCCTCACTTGGCTCCTCACTTGGCTCCCCACTTGGCTCCACACCTGTGCTCCTCACTTGGCTCCCCACCTGTGCTCCCCACTTGGCTCTCCACTTGGCTCCTCACCTGTGCTCCTCACTTGTCTCCCCACCTGTGCTCCTCACTTGGCTCCCCATCTGTGCTCCCTACTTGGCTCTCCACTTGGCTCATCACCTATGCTCCTCACTTGGCTCCCCACCTGTGCTCCTCACTTGGCTCCCACCTGTGCTCCTCACTTGGCTCCCCACCTGTGCTCCCCACCTGTGCTCCCCACTTGGCTCCCCACCTTTGCTCCTCACCTGTGCTCCCCACTTGGGCTCTGTCCAGTGTCCAAGATCTGTCCAGATCTGTCCAAGATCTATCCAGAGGAGCTGAAAACTGTCAGGATTGTGTAAAATTACCACAAACTCATCACTTAACTACCTGTGTTTAGGTAGCAACAAGGGAAAAAATCATGCGCCGAATTGCCACACTGGATAGGTTAACACCTTTTTCTTTCTTTCTGGATTTTTTCTCGGGTGTAACAGAGAGTGGTTGAGCACTTGGTGGCAATTCCAGTATTACTGCATTTGTATGAATTGGGGCAGTGTTTTTTTCTCGGGCCTGTCTCAACACACGCATGGATAGAAAATGTGAACCATTTCTGTTTTGTTGGAACTAGTTCCTTTTATTAGTATGTCACAACACCTACACATAAGTCACTAGTGATTACCCTGCTTGGTGTGCTACCTGTTCAATTTTGTGTAATTCCAAGAGACCTGTTTAAGGCAGGGTGATCCTTATAAAGGCAGGGGTAGCTCTCAGGATCTGGGCTCATGAGTCATCACCAGATCAGAAAGCCCCACTGACTCCAGGGAGAATCATAGTCACCAATCAAGGTAATTTCAGTGCAAGGTTAAGCTAGTACAAAGCAATTACGACACTTCAAACACTTACTCATAGTAATAAGCATACTTGGTTCTGGATGAACTCTTTATTTATAAATAACAGTGGACCCAATTATTTTTGCACCCGAGAACATTTTGACATGGTAAATTTGTTCCATCTACAGACCTTCCAGGAATAACAGATGCTACAGGTTATAAAATGTTATTATAATACAACTGTTGCACATGAAAAACATAAGCGACTCCTAACAACTTCAACTGCAAATGCATACTATTATCTTGTTGCAAACAATAAATCACTTGAATTATTCAACATGGGGTGTAATACAATTTCACTGTTGTTTTGACATAAAAGTACCGTTGCAAAATCTTCCCAATTAAAAGACAATTACCGGATTTTCACGCAAATAAGCCCCCCTAAATAGAAGCCCATGGGCTTATGTCTCTGAAATAATTCACATTTATAAGCCCATGGCCTTGTAACAATATATCCAGCATCACTGCTAAAATTTACAAATATGTGCCAAAAAGGAACCTTTTTCAATAAATTACCTGAAAGCATGTTATCAACCCAAATTGATGCACTTCAAAACTTTGGATTGGTGAAATATACATTTGTACAATATAGCTTGTTAAAGTTTTAAAAGTGTACTGTGGATATGGTCACTCACTGATTTAGCACATCAGCCCTCTTTTACACCCATAAGCCCATGGGCTTATATTCAGATCTCAGTTTACATTCCAATTTTAGCCTTATTCACACATACAAGCCCCGG
>JBCAUI010080659.1:0-19664 GCA_038406195.1 Haplosyllis anthogorgicola | reverse complement strand
TATGAAATATGAGCTAACTATTGAATATTTGTTGAATTTATTTATTCAATAAAATACAATGAATAAATGACAAGACCAATTAGTCCAACTTGGGTTATGTGCTGCCGCAGTTTATGTGAATGGAGAGCGGCCAATAGAATTGTCCTTGTGCCCATTGTTGAGGTGTGAATGTGCGTGGCACACATGACCGACTTGACCGATGATTCATGGGAGACTGTGCAGGGGCACATTCCTTGGCTAAACCTGAAAGAAAAGCAGAAGAGTGATTAGGACAGTAGGGAGGCATTTGAGAATGGGGGTAGGAGTCTTCAGTACGGGGGATAAGTGTGCTCATTTGACTAGGGGGGAATGGATGGCACGGCCTTAACCCGTGCTCATTTCTCCGAGGGGGTAAGATTCGGAAGATGTCAGCTGAGCACGGGACACCGGGGGCCATTTTTTGGGATTTTAATTCGAGATACTTTTTAATGATCGATATTTAAACGGATTTAATTTTTTTTTTCGAGATTTTAATGTGGTTAGTTCTGAGACCAATGGAGCACAGGCACCCACAATGCCAAAACAAGTATAGTCGTATTCGTTTGTCTGTTTGCCGAATAAGAGAGGTTTATCTTAAGTTGAAACACCAAATGGTGAATTAAGCCCTTGATAGTTTATTTTTTACAAACTACATTCACTTACTTTTTCACTCTTCTTGTGTTTGTTTCCCCTATCTTTATTTGTTGTGATGCGTAAGTTTAAACTAATAATGTTCATATCTAGGATCTTGCTGAATTAGAAATAGTTGAAAGTTATTCACACTTGACGATAGTGAAAATTTTTTGGTCAGAAGGCCATGGACCGGCGGACATTTTGTCCCAAAACAAGTCTAGAAGGTACTGCCACTTTCACGCTGCTGAACTTTACTGCCATAAGAGCCAAAATTACAATCCATAAACCTGTCACACAACAACAAATAGAATGTCGCCAAATGTTGTGTTCATTTTGAGATTAAAACACCATTCTACAAAGGAAGGAATTACTTTTTTTACATAAGAATTTCAAAGGACTGCATTTTGCAAACAGTGTTGTCTCATAAATAAATTTAGACTGAATTTAACGGAAGTGGCTTTATATTCCATTAGTACATAAATGGTTTATTGGCCTCTGACTGTTTATAATTGCACTTGAATTCGCTTGTGTCATTAATGTAAATTGTAAATCTCTGACAAGTAAATTTAATGATTATTGACACGAAACAAAATCTACATGAACCTGAATTTAACTCGTTATTTCAAGAAGTTTTTTCCCATTTGCCTTCCATTATAATGAATCATCATCAGGGTCATTCCAAGATCAAGGTCAACTGCTCATCCTGATCAATGAAGTGTGGTTAGAATAAAGGACATCGGCTCATTCCCACTCACAGTTGTGAACTTTACCTAGAATACATTCTATTCTCTATTATTAAATTAAGTTTTCTATTTACGTAATGCAGGCAAGAATTGTTTTCGCATTCAAAGGTAGAATAAAGAGTTCTAATCACGCGTTGTCTATTTTTTCTGTTTTCGCTCATAACCTGATGACTTTTCACACCTCGTGCCCGGCTTGGAATGGGCGACAAACCATAGCTTCACATCTTACATCTCAGACAAAACAATAAAAGATTACAAAACGAATAAAAGTATTCACATTTATGAGAGCAAATTTGTTCCGTAATTTCTTATGTGTTTGCTTTTATCTTAATTATCTCTAGCATTACAGATTTCAGGGTCAATGTAACAAACCAGTGCAGCGTAAACTTCTTTCTTTTAATTTTAAAAGAAAGAAGAGTTTTCTTTGACTGCTTTATGATATTCTTTACTGAAAGATGTATGGCTCAGAACATGCGGCTTTAAATTTAAATTACCTTAAAAGCTGAAACGTGAATAAGTTAAATGTTATCATCTTAACAAATAGAGTGAGTATTTACAAATTTGATAAAAGTAGTCGGTTACATTTTTGACGCAGTTTTTTCGACATTGTGTATCTATTTGAGAATATAGTACTAGGAGATCACTTTTGACACATGACTCATATCTCACTTATATTACGAACTTTTGAGATAAAAGATTCAATTGTAATTGAAAAACATAAATGTTTCGAAGTATACTAGGAAATGATGTTAATCCTCAACTCACTGTAGGGCTAGCAAACGTTACATTATTGCTTAACCAGTGAACTGTGATGTTTGAAATCTGTGTTTGGTGTTGAAAACCGTGCGGTTGTATGATCTTATATTTATATGATATGGACTGCCATAATACAGTTCTGCCAAATAGAAAGTAGGGTACCTGGAAACCGAATATTTACAAGTTCCAATCCACGATGAGTGCATGCACGTCCCAAATTCCGGGCCATCTACCTGTAATGGCGTAAGTACTGAGGCCTCCACCCACCTCGCAGCAGACCAAGCATGCATGCAGCCCATAGCTCGAATACAACCCTCGTCGGCGGATCCATTGGGTAGCGCAAGAGGCGTACATAATTTTCTTCATTTTCATTGTGTTTTTGATGAAAAACATTTCAATTTACACTCCTTCGTTGAAAAATCGCCAATGAACTGCTACACTACAGAGGGTAAGGCAACACTACCAAACATTGCTCCGGAATACTCACTAATGCCACACTAAACGCTTGTTCACACTGACACCACGTACAAACATTTGTGATATAAACCGAATTCTTACAACTGTTCGAAGGTCTGCAGAATTGGCCAAGGTGCCTTGGACACTGAAATGTTCAAAACGGTTTCATCGGTAGATTCTAACATCGTTGCGACCCCTATTAAACAGTATCTGTTGCCCAGTCAAAGGTATAAAGTTACCAATCGTAAATAGAAATAAATCCTTTGACTTCAACCACGTCCTATTAATACATATTTTTCATTAACCACAGATTACTATTTGTGTTCACTTTGTTATAAGTTCCTTCCTTTTTTGTGCACATGTTGTAAAATTGATAAGATGTCACAATGTGAAACTTTTGTCCTTTTCACTGAAACTTTAAACTTTCATCAATTTAATATATTTCAAAAGATAAGTCTGTACAGTTTTGTGTAGATATATATTTTTAATAAACGTTAAATTGTATACATACTAATGCAATTAGAAAAATAGACATACAAAATATCATTCTTAAGAGCATAAAAATTAAACAAGATAATATCCGCAATACTAACTTCGTTTCGTCATATGTCACCAGTCAATTTGTTTCTTTTGCACACCCACTGCCTAAATTCATTTAGAAATTTGATGTTTTTGTGGGGATATATATTATTAGTTTAGACTTTAAAAGAAAAATAAGAAAAATAAATAGAATTTAAAAATAAGTAAATGTGCCTTTTCGGGCACAAAGGAAAGGAAATTGAAGGGATTCCACAATTATACAGTTTCCAAGTTTGAAAGACGAAAATAAAACATAAAAAATAAAAATAAAATAAAAACTTTAAAGCAATGGCAACTTGTCAATCACAAACAGAAGGCCGTTTAAATGTAATATTTCGACAAGTAAATTGTGCAACTCTTTAGATATATTTAATGTAGAAAATATAGAGACATGTAATATTGGTAATTGATATGAATACAATAAAAACAAACTATTTTCTTTTATACATACAATAAAGATAATTTAGTGTCCATCAACCACAAAATTAAATGTCTGTGTTTTCGTATCATTAGTTTTCATCGCCTTTGCCCACCCAAAACTTCGATATCATGCTTTCTTTAACAGGCGAAAAAAAATTAAATGCAGCGCTCAAGTTTCTGGCCACGCCTGATCTTACACTTGGCTCTTCGTCACCATACGAAATATCACGGACGTCAGCAAATGTATTTTCTTGCTCTATGGCGTCTTTCATGATATTCACGCTTTGCTCGTAAATCGCAGGATTTGATTTCAGTACATGTAGTTGTGATAGAGCCTTGCCGAAGAGGTTTTGAGGATTGTCCTGTTTTCGTCGCAGTTGCGTGTGGAATTGGGTCAGGATATCGTCCGCGTGGATGACGTCTCTCTCTGGGCTGTTGGGAGCGACTTTCGTCAGGCTTCTTCTGTACGGACTTAGCGGACAATCTGTAATGAAAAAATGCTCAAGGATCAACCAAATGGTATGTGTAATTCTTGGTTCGCTCACGAGTAGATCTTCTTTTGGTGCGACATCAGACAAAGCCAGTAATTTGTCACTGTTCACGTGGTGCAGGCGTCAGTGGCCTCCTGCTGTAAGTTTGGGGTTTCGGGGCTCGGGGGTTAACAGCTGCTGTTTGACTGTGTCACTGTGTTTCCGGATGCTTTACATATTCTACAGGGTTCACAGAAAATTATCTGCAACAATGGTATACTCTCTGACCATGGGCAGTGTTTGGAGAGCAAGAAGAGTCTTCGTGGAGTCTTTGCTGGTGTCACCGTTGGTCCGTACTGTAACCAAAATAAGCGTAGGCCTCTGGAGCCAATTTCACAAAAGTGTTGCGATCGGTCCTAATTTTACGACCTGTATCAAAATGGACTTAAATTTACTTTAGGCCATATCTGAGTTCCACAAAAAATTGGCTCCTGGGCATCAACTTAGTTTAGTTACAGTACGGACCTTTTGTGAGACGAGTAAAGTGACCACTCTTTCTGCAGCTGTAAGAGCACAACTAAAGCAGCTACATCGTAATTGAACCGTTGACAGAAAGCGACTTAATATTGAGGAGAAAAACAAACGTTGGACAAAAACTAAATGTCACAGGACAAATTCGAAGATAATTTTCAATTCAATTTTGTAACGTTCAGTTCAATATCGACGAGACCAAATGGATTAAGTCTCGCGATAGAACCTGCATGATGCACATTATTCTTGCCTTTTTAAAATTGTTGGAACTTACCGATTTTTCGTGGGCCATTTTGGCTTGGTCTATCTGGAGATGATCCGTCATAATTTTCCCACACGTGTGATAGACTGCATGGTCGGTCAAATAAGGTCGAAGAACTGTCTCCATGGTCCATTACAGGGCTCTTTGAACAAACATCATCAATACAAAGTCCATGTACGGATGGAATGAAAATATCTTCTTTTTCTTCATCACACTTGTTTGCATCTCTATTTCTCAAGGCCTTTGATCTTAATTTTCTTTGTCTTTTTGTAAGTTTACTTTTACTCCATCGAAATGTTCCCATTAGTTCGGTGTCCTTCTCTTTCCTTCTCAAGTGAGTAGTTTTATCGTCCGAACATTTAACTGCGCTGCATGTACTTCTTCTCTGTGTTTGTCCGTTATCTCCACTTTCGTCACTTCTGACCTTCGCTGTGGAATTTGACCTTGAACTTGGACTGCAACTTCTTAACTTTTCCTTCTCCTTTCTTTTCTCTCGAGGCAATATTCCACATCTGCTTGTCCAGACCTTTTCACATTCATTCTTGGGTGTTCCTTTGTTGTCAGAACTTCTTTGGTCTGGCAGACAGCAATAGGGATCGCCCTCCAGCACATTAGGACAAGTTGTTGTTGGTCTTAAATTCACCATTGCTGCCTCTGCATAGCTTCTTTTACCATTTTCTAAACCATCACCTTTTCCAGTTTCTCGTTTTAGTTGTTCTTGCACAACTGTATTGGAATCCAGAATCAGGGGAAATCGAGAACGGTTGACTGATATGTGAAAGTTTACACAATTCTTAACTGGAGATTTCCAGTGCTTTTGCTTTTCACTTTGCCAATCCTTTGTCTTGTCCGTTTTCCTGCCTGAGCCCTTTCTTTTAACATCCCTTTGGTTAAGATTGCTTTTGTGCTTTGGGGACTCTTTTACTTCCTTAACTTCTTTCGTGTTTTCTTTGATCTTACCACTTCTTCTTCTTCTTCTGGTCTTTATCACGAAGCCTTCATTAGGATTTAAGTTGACTGCTGCAGTCTTTGCAAGAGGAAACCAAATCTCAAAATACGTGTCTAAATAGGAAAATATACACAAGTAACTCACACCAGATGTAGCTTCAATCAGTTGTGGATTACAACAATGCTTCGGAGGCGGGAGAAAGGCGAACATACTAAGAAACTGAATGTACGGCTGCTTTTTAAGTGTGTTGTACCAGTGTATGGTTTGCATTCTTAAGAACATGTTTATGAACGTAGGATAAGCGTCAAGGGACGTGGAGACACAAGGGGAAGGAATCTGAGCAAGATCATCTGGCATTGCCTCTCGGGGAGTAATGAATGCTTCTTCATCAGTTGACTCATCTTCATCATTTATTTTATTGCTATTCAGAACGTCACAATCAGATTCACTATCACAGGTGGTGTAGTCGTCATCTGATGAAGAAACGTCAATTTGTGGATTGTTCCCTTTGTTGTTGTTATTGTGATTTTTGTTGTTGCTGCTCCTGTTGCGAATGTTTCTGCACTTGCTGCTCTTGCTTTTGTTGTTGCTCTCACTACTGTTGTTTATGCTGGTGAAATAATTGTTTCCATCCTGGAATTTTGTTCTCTTGTTCAGTTTTTGTTGAACTTTCTTGCCACTTTCATGTTTTCGTTTCGCGTGCAAAAGTTTTGTGTTTATAACTTTTTCTGCCAGTTCATTTATAGCTTCTTCGACCTTTGACACAGATTCTTCCACAGATTCATTAAGATCGATCACAGTTGGAGTTATGTCACCAGCGTCTGACACAAAGGAATAACTCCCAGTGTTAGAAGACTCATCATCGGAAGAGTTGTCACATTCCATGCTTCCATCACCAGCTTCAAAACAAGGTTCCGACATTTCTTCCAGGTCTTGATCCATACTGCAGGAGCCCTAGAGGAAAAAATATTACCCAACGTAATGTAATATGTTGGAAAATGCCAGCTTTATTTTTATGTGACGAATCTCATGAAATTAGCTTTTTAAAATTATTAGAAATTACTTTAAGGACAATACCAACTCGTTACACTACAGCGGGAGTTCCTAAAACTTTTCTCAAACACTTTATTTTGCGAATGCTGTGAAAGGAGGCTTCACAGACACAAACTTACTGGTTGTTTCTAAATTAATTGTCTGGCGAATGACAGAGTATGTGGTCGTCTACCTAAAAAAGTGACCATCTGAAAACGAGGCTCATCCCACTTTTCATCCCATTGCCATGACGTTGTTTTCTATGGTAATATTGTGACGTTATTCGACACATGATGTTATGTTCGACGTAACGACTTTTCTAGTTAACAAATTTACCCACTTCCTCCTGGCCTTCATTAACATCATTCATAGGAACGCATCTGGTAACGTTGTCATCTCTTGTGTCATCTGTTTTATCTGGATCATCTGCAGTGCCATTGTTGTTATTCAAATTTTTTTCTTGTCGTTTATTATTTCTATTTCCGTTCGGGTCTTTCTGCCTACCATAAACAGGTGTATATCCATCAGCCGGCAAACCAACCGGTCTAAACAGGAAGTCCAAGACTAGGTACCGGTCCTCTTCGCTTGTGACGGTTGGTGTCTCGGTTATGTGGAAGAGAACCCATCTATATTCCGGATCCAAAAGCCGAGCAAAGTTTGACCCAAACTAAAATCAATGAATAATTTAAAAGTTTTGTCGAAGTTCAAACACTGTGTCAAGGGATTTATGTTTGTTTCTTACACGCGTCTACTTGTGCGTTTTCAAGTACATACCGTACACTCTTAGTTGTCAGAATTGCATGAGATGATTACATGAGCTCTGAAACTAACATTGAAATACATGTACTCACATGTTTAAATTTCTGTCCTTTCCACTGCCAGGGAATCAAGTTGTAGGTGGTTTCGTCAAGTCGGGGAATGCTGAATTTGTGTGTGCAGGGTGGAGGCTCAGCTTCAATCACAGAATTCCAGGGGCATAGGAGATATGGAAACCATCTTCTATTTCGTCCCTCATACACATCCACGAACATTTCGTCACCCTAGAAACCAACGTGTAAGTGCGTAATAGTAATACGTGTAATAATATCGTTGAATTTTGTGTCGTGTTAGGACCACTGCTATAACTCCTCCTGACTGGAAATTGAAGGTTGAGTTCCATCTGAAGGTCGTGCTGTAGCCTACATGCCACAATACGCCAAAACTAAGCTCACATTGCAAGTGTGAGGAATCCAAAGGATCTAACACAAAAAGTTTTTTCTATTCCTGGTAGAATTCTCCGTTAGTTGTCTTCAGAAACTGTAAAAATGAAATTTACCATGGGATACGCCTGTGTTATGTAGGCCGTTGTGTTGGTACTGTAGAAATTGAACGCCCTCTGGTGCATTATCTTGTACAGTCCCGCGTTCCTCAGAATACTGACGTTCTTCCGCGTTTCTTGTCTCACCAGTTCCCTCCTCTGTTCTGTGATCTCTGTTTTCAAGATTGTCGTTCTTTGCTTTCGTCTTTTGCCTTTTGATGTACTAAGTGGTGACTTCTTCCGAGGATTTTCTGTATCTGTTTCAAAATAAAACCACCAGTTGTTTTAAAAAAATGGTTGTGTGTTGTTCCAAGAAATAGAGATTGCGATAGTTGCTATCAAGAAATATATTTCCACGTATCGACGTTTAGATTATTTTCTCCTTTTTATATTTGCTTTTTTGTTTTTATTTCTCAATGTTATAATTTTGTTCGTGCAATTAGCCATACCAATCGACATGATATCTCAAGACAAGGAATGATTTGAGGACCTATATGTAATTAATTTTTTGAGTACCTTTAATTGATGCCGCCGTGTCATCTGCTTGTGACGTTTTAGCGGCAGTTGTATCAGTTGACTTTCTGGCCTTGACTCCATCTTCTTTTGCATTTAAGTTGGTACCCTCTTCTCTTGTAGATAAATCAACAGTCAAGTTGATGTCGTCTCCTTTTGCGGTTCTGTTAACTGACGTTTCTGACTTGTTCCCATCTGGGATTATGCAAGCATCAACTGATGCACCGGACTTCAGGCCATGTTGCTTTGTTCCATCTGCTTCTGTGCTTTCGTGAACTGATGCACCAAATGTGAACCCTTGTTGTTTATTGCCTCCGTCAGGCAAAGTATTTTGTTTAGCACCATTTCCCTTTGTGTTTTCTTGTTTAGTACAATTTTGTTTTACATTTCCATCAAAAGGTGTACACAAGGTAACGTCTTTTACTTTTGGGCCCAGTTGCTTTGTGCCTACATTAACAGGCGCACTGAATTTGAAACTTGCTTTTGCATCAAAAGGTGCACCAAACTTTAAGCCTTTTGCTTTTGCAGGTGCTCCAAACTTGAAACTTGCTTTTGCACCAATACTTATATTGGCAGGTGCATCACACATTAGACTTTCTGCTTTTGCTTCATTAGGTGTTGTGCCTTCATCAGTAGGTGCACCAAAATTGAAATGTTTTGTTTTTGCATTATTTGGCCTTGTACCTGAATCAACAGGTGCACCAATTTTAAAGTCATCTTGTTTTGTATCAGCTTGCTTTGTGCTTCTATTCACAAGTGTACCAACCTTGAGGTCCACATGCTTTGTACCTCCACTATTTGTTGAAAAAAGGTTGAGCCCATGTGATTGTAGCTTCTTTCCAGTAACGGGTGTACCAAACTTGAAAGGTGTCCTTTTCTGGGATGCATCAACAGGCGCACCAAATTTGAAACCTGGGCGTGGTTTTTGTGGCGTACACGGACTTAAAGGTATGCAGAAATTGTAGGCTTCAGTCTTCTGATTTGATTTCGTGCCCGTGTTTTTGCACTCCGAAAGATAACTTGTGTGTAGTGGAGAGAGTTGTGGTATAGCTTCGTCATTTTGGGAGATAAAAGCATCACGCTTATTGCCATCTGTTGGATATTTCGCAACGTTGCTGTCTATTTCAGTGTTGCCACCTGTTGTAAAATCTTCAAAAGTTCCCGATGTATCTACATCACACACTGAGTTGTTATCTTCATCCGAGGTCTTGATATTCAAATCAATGTTCGTCCGCTTATTTCTACATTCTTTTCTAATGATTCGTAACTGTTTGCTGCGAGAAAGGAAATTTTTAGATGGATTTCCAGTTCCTTGTTTACTTAAGTATATAGCACCATTGTGCATATACGCCTTCATATCTTTGGCATCGTTTTGTGCTACAATTTTCACATTCGGGTCATCTTTCCTTCTCGACTTTCCAGTCAACACTGGTGTCTTGTTTTTGGTCTCGGCAAGCTTAACGAATTTGACCTTCTGTGTTTTCTTCTTTTGTTTTTCAAACTTGTACTTTGGCATTTCAGAGATATCCGTATTTCTCATCATCAGGAACTTCCGCGCCTCACCTCGGGAAAAGTCCATCTGATAGGATTGCGACATGAAGCATTTGAATCTAGTCAGCTTGTTCTCCATCTCTTCATTGCAAGGATACGTCGCGTAAATGGCCACGTCATAATCACCTCTCAGTGTTCCAAGGGTAGCGAGTCTCTCACTTTTAACGGAGGTGGAATGTCGTTTTGTTGGGTGGTTCACGTAGGCTTGGTGCATTGCATTTAACGATCTGAAATCTTCTTGTGGAAGCACCAATTTGGTAGAGACTCTTGGCGTACCTTTGCTGAGACCAATATGGAACAGTGGGTGACATTCATTTAAATTTGCCTTCAGTTTTCCATATTCCTCCTCCAAGGGTGTCGCTTGATTCGATAACTTTGGTTTGTCTCTTTTCATAAACATATCAAAATCATCAGAATGATCAGTAAACTCTGTTGAACTACTATCCAGTGGAAGCGTCGGCCCTGATGCCACTGATCTCTTAACATCCGAGACTACATCAGACTCACTCGCCTTCTCAATTGAATGCAAATCATTTTGTGGGACAGCTTTAACTTTTGTGGCATTACTGAGTACAGGCAAATCTCTATCCGGGTTTTCTCCACTTGGAACTTTAGCTAATGCTGAGATTTCAACAGTCAATGGTGTGCTCTTCTTAGCCGAGCAAAGAGATTTATCTTGAGTACCGCAAATGTTCGTTGCCTCATTTCTGACAGTGGAATGGGGGTCATCGTTCAGTTCATCGGTAATGCCTTCCATTGTCTCTGCAATTACTTCCAACCATTTGGGAGTGTATGATTGAGCATGAAACTGTATCTTTGCTGCATTAGGTTCAACCTTACCTGCTGGTTTACTAAATATCACCTTGAATGGTGGGGGCTCCATTTCCTCCTTCCATGTCTTTCCTGTTGAGAATTTGTATTCTTTTTCTTTCTTTTGGACATGAGCATCACCTTCGCTGGGGCATTTATTTTCACAAAATGTCTGAGTGTGTAACTCCTCGAGATCAATGAATTTAATGTCATCGGAACCATTTGAATGCCGAACAGGTTGGATTTGGTCATTAACATTTGACATGGAATTTTTTCCTTTCCCAATTTCAATATCCTCTGGTCGCATCTCTGTTGAAGATAAATAATCTCCACTTTCCGACTGAGTAGTTGCACTTTCTGGTTGATTTATCTCTGCTGCAGATCTATTGTTCTCATCATGTTGTTGTATCGTTTCAAGGTCCTCATTAAATTCTGGAGCAGTCAGATACGCCTCCGATTCTGAAACAGTACTGCGTGTGGACATGGTTATGGTTCCTGTTCGATGTTTGTCGCTCCTATTGTCAATGTCATATTTTCCCTTCTCACCTTCAAGAGTTTTTATTGCTTGCACCATTTCCTCCCTGGCATCCTTCAACTCCTCCATATTTACTTCTTTCATGCCGCATGCAAGTGTTCGTATGTTATTCGTGAAACGATCAGTAGGCATTCTTGTATCCGTCAATAATTTTTGAAAAGCAGTTTTTACCTCATTGTTCATACTGATATTGTCACCTCCGCATGTGTTTCTGTCTGTAGAAAGGTCTTTCCTTTCTGCAGACGGATATTTATCTATTATCGTTCTATTGTAATTAGATTTGGTTTGGTCCCAGTCATGTTGAATGGGGCTTTCACCATGTTCATGCGGATTCCTATCCCCATGAACTTCAAGTCCATCTTGTTCGACAAGATTTTCTATGATAACATTTATTTCTTCCTCAGTGATTGAATCAGAGAGTTTCAGAAGCTCTTCAAAAGCTGTTTGTCCAGCTGCCTTATGTGGTTGTTTTGTGCCAGCAGAAACATTGGATGATTTAATATTTCTTCTGTATGGACGTGTACTTCTATTTCGTTTCCTCTTTGTATCTTGGATTTCGTCACTATCGGAAGACTCGAACTCACGATGTAAATTCATGCACAGAAACAAACTGAAGCTGGTGTCCACATCTGGCGAGAACGAACTGATACTGGTGTCACCATCTTGTGGAAAGACCCATGAACAGTCACCGGAAGGGTTGGAGTCACTTTCATTCAGACTGGATGGTATCGAAGATCCTGTTGTTGATGCGTTAGAACTTGGTGACCAATCCTCAGAGGATAGAGTTGCTACTGTTGCTGACAACTCAGTTTTGGTTGAAGAATACCGGTTTGAACCTTTGCCACGTGATTCAGTTTTCATTTCACCCTTTGCTGGATTCATTTTGCTTGACAGTTCATCAGGCTTTTCATCCGATGGCGTGTGTACTTCTGTCGAAGGATATTTCCCATTCCACATCTCGAAATTTATGTTCATACCAATGGATTGGTCAAAGTTCCCTGACGATATTCTTTTTGATAGGCTTGAATTTTCACTTAAAAGTTCAACACTAACTGGAAATTTTTCTCCAGTAATTTCAGCGTTTGTATTGGTATTCTCATACAGAGAGGTGTCTGGGATCTTGCTACACTCTTCCATAAGACTTTTTGTCAACTTTGGTTGCTCCATTGTTGAATGTTCTGGTGCTGTAATTGGAGACTGCTGTACCTTGGAGGGAAGCCGTTCCGCCTGCTGCTGTACTTTAGTTTGACGCTGTAGTATTTTTATTGGAGAATGTTGTGCAGCGTTTGGACCTTTATGTAGCTTTGTTGACAACTGTTTTAGCTTTGCAGGCAGTTGCTGTAGCTTGGTTAGAATTTGCTGTACTTTTGTTGCTTTCTGCTGAACCCTGGTTGGAGACTGCTGTTCGTTTGTTAAAGGCTGTTTAACCTTGATTGAAGGCTGTTGGCCGTCGTTTGAAGACTGCTGTACCTTGGTTTCAAGTTGCTGTTCGCTGTTTGAAGGTACTTGCATCTTTGTAGGAGGTTGTTCTCTGACTAGAGGCTTTTGTTGCTTGCTTGAGGGCTGTTGCATTTTGGTTTGAGGCTGTTGTATCTTTGTTGGAGTCTGATGTACCTTGGCTGAATGCTGCTGTACCTTGGTTGGAACCTGCTGCTTCTTGATTAGATGTTGTTGTTCTTTGGCTGGGGACTGACGTGTTTTGATTGGAGGTTGTGTCACATTGACTGGACGCTGGTGTGCCTTGCTTGAAGAAGCCTGTACCTTGGTTGAACATTGTGCACTTCCTGGACGCTGTAATATCTTTATTTGTGGTTGCACTCTGGTTGGCGGCTGTGCCTCTTTCGCTTTTAGGATCTGTGTTTTTTCTTGTCTTAACTGCACCCGTGTTGGTCTTCTGAGTACCTGTTTCGGAGGTTCATGCGCTTTCGATGGAAGCTGTTCCACCTTTGCTGGAGGTTTCTCTGTCTTTTTAGAAGATTCATTTGTTTTTACTATCAACTCTTTGGTTTCTGTCGGTTTCTCTGTTGACAACTGTTCTCCTTTCATCTGAGGCATACTTGGCTGCTTTATTTTGTCCTGATGCTGTGCCTTTGATAATGATATTTGAGTTTTTCCTTGTTGTTGGTGTGATTTATTTGCTCTATTGATCACGCCTGCTAGAATGATTTCATCCAGTGCCGCTTCAAGACCCTTCATATTATACATGTCGTTTTTTACTCTTAGCTTCGCTTGATCCTTTTGAGTCTTGGGGGGCGACAGAAAAGGATTTGCGACAATGTGTTGGTTTTTGATTACAGGTTTCGGTGACGGATCTGCTTTGGTAGGAAGTTGTGCAAATTTTTCGATCGGTTTACATTCTGCTCTTGTCAGAAGCTCAGGTACCTTTTCTGAAGATTTCTGTTTTGCTTTTATTTCGCCATTTTCGACTTCAACTTCCTCCATTATTTCAGGCAGTTTCTCCAACTTGCCTGAGTGTGAGTGTTTTCTTGGATGAATTGGTTCAGAATTCAATGAAGTTTTCATTATTTTGTCCTTCTTTGTCCTCTTGCAAGCAACGTGTGCTTCCTTGACATTATTTGACAATGCTGCATGCAAGAGCATAGTTTCTACCTTACTGTGTACTGAATTGTCCAAGTCTTCTATCTCTTTAGTGGTTTCCCGATGGATCGTGGGATCGAAAACTTTGGGTGGAATGTTTTGTGTCTTTTCTGAAATCCCTTGTAGTTCTTCGAAAAGTCGTTGTATTTTTGTTGAAAGCTCTTCCTCACTTAGCTTGACTTGTTCTGACTCATTGTCAGTGTCTTTAGATAGCTGCAGAAATTCTACAATTTCGGCTTTGACAATGTTTTGTCTTGCTTGATACTGATAGGTCTTGAGATCTAGCAAACAGTCCCTCAGTGCACGCGAAAGAGCAATATACTTCGAAGAAATATCCTTGTAGAACATAAATTGCTGATGCTCTTCTATCCTTAATTGAATGAGTATCCTTTTACAAACTTCACGCAAGTGCACTGATAGGACCGATGGATTCTCCAATATTTGTTTTATTTCCGTACAGATATTCTCTCCACATATCTTAATCGCATTATTAACTAAATTGCGCAGAAGTTCCCTTGCTTCTGTAGACAGTTTCTTTAGTTCCTTTTGCTGATTTTCCCTCACACATTCCAGTTCTTTGCATTCGTCCATGTAAATCTCAGTTTCAATTACGAAGTTGTCGATTTCCTTCTGTTTCTGGTTTATGTTTTGAGCAAAATCACACAGTAGTTGGCTAATTGTTGAAAGTTTTTTGTGCAGATTTTTGGTCTTAACCTCTAAAATCCACAGATATTCTTCCATCCTATCCGTATAATTCTCCTCATCTAAAATTTCCAGTTGGTCATTATTGTCATCATATTGACGCAAAGGATATGTCACGTCTTCTTCTGACACTGTTTCCCTCTTCTCACCGAAGGATTTCTTTTCTCTTGGTAAAACCACCGTATTGGCTTCTTGACTTTTGACCTCTATTCTTTTTGTTGTAATGTTCTTTTTCTTAGGCGGGATTTTTCCATTTGACACAATTTTATGTTTCTCCTGCAAGATTTCACTCATCATAGCCTTCAGGGCTGTATCTTTGCACACAGCTTCCATCAATGCAATCTCATTTTTCAACTGATCAAGAAGATTTTTTAACTTTTCTGATAGTAATTCCTCCTGCTCAACCGGGGCATCCGTTGTCTTCTCCTCATGCGTATGCACTTCTGGAACAGTGCCTGTTGTATGATAAGCGGCCGTTTCAGTCTCAGAGTGAATTTCTTGAGACTTAAATTCACTTTCTTTAGCAGCATTCTCCTGTTTTGTAGCTGGATCCATAATTTCTTCTCGAGATCCATTTGTCCTTTCAGACACAGCTTTGATGTCTCCTTCTACAGTTTGAGGTTCCTTTCTTGGCATGACTTCAAGCGCACATCCCTTTTCAGTTGCCGAAGCGGTATGTAGTATTTTTTCCTCTGCCTCTACAAGTTCTTTACCTGATTTTTCTTCATCTGTTCGCTGCAAATCTTGCTTCGTATCAGAAAAGACTGTGTCCGACTGCAACGATTCCTTTTTTATTTTTTGAACTATGTTTTCTTTTGGGAATGTTTCCCGCTTGTCAGAAACTACTTTACGTTCGGGAGTTATTTCTTTGCTTTCTGCAAGCATAGCCCTGACGTTTGCATAGGTTGTGTCTAATTTCTCCATTATCTGAGAAAGCATATCCAGTGATAAACCACTTGGTGCCTGTAGAGCTTCAGCTTCCAAGCACCTAGCTTCGTTTCTGGCTTCACGTAAAGCCTCCAACTGCAACTCAAGTTTTTCTTTAGTCAACAGATCTTTTTCTTTTCGAGTTTCACTATCCCTGATCTCTTTCAACAAGGTATCTCTCTCCTCTTCTTCACTTACATCCATTTCCTTCAGCAGTCTTTCCATCTTTTGATACGATTTGATTTGTTCAGCCTTTATCAAAACGTTTATGAAATCAAATTGTATTTTGCACTTTTTGCGCAGAGCATCAAACCTCTTGTTCAGAACGTTTTGCTGTAACAACGAAGGTTTCCTCTCATTGTGCAAGCATGGAAGTCTTTCATTCTTTTCTACATCATTCTTCGACTTTATTTTCTTCATTGATACATTCTGTAATCTTTCCTTCTTTTCTCCGTGGGTCGGCAAGTTACTCTCCTGCTTCTGCAGATCTCCAATGGACTGAAGTTCACCAACTTTGACAACATGTCCTTCAACTTTCAGTACAATGTCTTTCATGTTAAGCGCAGTCTCTTTCAGGCCTATTTTTCGTTCCTTATACATTTCTTTCTGCTCTTGATGGTTAAAGTTTAACTTTAACACGGGTTTTATCTTTACTTCTTTAGAGGATGAGGTCACTGTGTCGGGCGATGTTACGCTTTCTCGGTCTTGTACCATTGGTACAATATACTGTTCGCTCTTACCCTGACTGGGCTCCTGTGAATGAGGTTTTTGTTGTGGTAGTGAACTTTTTGGAGGTGACAGGGAAATTTCATTTTTTACCATGCTATCTTGTTGATGTGTTCCAATATGTAATGCTTTCAATGAACGTTCCTGTGCTTCTGCCAGAGATTCTTGTCCTTTGGACACGTCTTCTCTTTTCAGTACAATCCTTTGCGCTTTTGGTAGGTCTGGAGGTGTACTTATTTCTACAGGAGGTGAATCTGTTAGAGGGAGTAGCTTTTGGGGCAACACTTCCTTTGCTTTTGTTAAAAAATCTTGCACCTTTGGCGAAAGCTTCTTCGCTGCTGGTATTTCTTGTTTCTGGTATTTTTCGGTCAGACTTTGGGAATGATCATCCTCCCAAGGTTTATTATATTTTACTGCATCCCTTGCCTTTGATAGAAACCCTCGAACCTTTGGTGATATTTCATCAGATGTTGGTATTCCTTGTTGTGGTGACCGGAATCCCTCTTCAGATTCCTTGATGTGCTCACCTGATTGTTTATCTGGATATACTATCTCTCTAGCGCTGTAGAGAAAATCCCTCACTTTTGGAGACAACTTGTCGGCTATCAGCGAATGCTCTTTTATTTTGGCAGGAGATTTTCCATCTTTATATATTTCTACATCTACCCTTCCCCCATTTGATTCCGGGCTACACACTAAATCCTTTGCTTCGTAAACAATTTCGGGCTCTCCCGAATGAGCAGGTGACAAGGATTTCAGTTCCTTGGGATGATCTTTTTCCTTGTCGTCATCTTCTTCAGTAGCAGTCCCAGGATTGGTTTTCTCACCGATTTCGGTCGGATCATCAACTTCCAATTCAGCGATCTTTTCACCTCCATGTACGGGAAGATTATTGCTCTCAGCAGTGACGTGGTCCTTGGTAACTTCGCTCTTGAATGAATCTTCATCTTTTCCAAAGTCCAGCACAACAATTTCTATGTCATCAGTACAGGATAAGCTACTCTCATATTCTGGAGACCAACCAAAACTTGTGGCTGTGGAAGAAGCTGACAAGTTTAACATCTTGGCAGAGGTCACTTCAACGTTCCTGTCAGACTTGGGAGTTAATTCTACTTTTGGGACAGTTGTGTCAAGATTGTCTATGCCACTATCATCCAGCTGAATGCCTGGTAAAACCATTCCACTTACTTCTGGAACATAACAACTGTGAGTATCTGGTGTGGTTTTTGTTTTTATTGAAGTATTATACGAATCAGTAACATCTTCTACTGATGAGCAGATTACAAAGGAATCAGGGAAAAAACTCTCATCGTTTGCCAGAGAATGTCCTGAGCCCCCACACTCTACGACTGCTGAGTACTTTGCATCTGTCATATTGGGATCTTTACCTATTGTAGGAAATATCCCGGCAGTTTCTGGAAGAAAGCTGTAATTTTCTTCAGGTGAAGACACTACGTTGCTCGTGAAACTCTGTTCAAGGATATTCTCTTCTCTTGCACAAACTTTTATGTCGGAAGCTTTGCAGTTACTTTTCACCGACATTTTGTCACTTTCTTTCGTGGTGGTTTTGGAACTATTCATACAGGAAAAGGCAGTCGTGTTGATATCTGGCAGGCAAGCATTCGTTTGTAACAGTCCCCCACAGTCATGTTTGCTGCCATCAGCCTCTGTGCGTGTTTCAGAATTGTCAACAGACAAAGGTGAAGAAGCTGGAGAAGACAATGGTGATGGTGGTACGGACAATGACACTTGATATGATGAAGGAAGTTCTTTGCGGCGGTGATGGTAACCAGACCTTCTTTTTCTCTTCTCTAGAAATATCTCCTCTGGAGCATCTGACTGGGACTTTGGACTAATGTCTGTAGAACTCGATCCAGATGGACTACTGCTGGTGCAGCTCCACAAGCAACTACTGGAACTAGATCCAGAATCACAGGAAGTAGTGACATCTTCCGCTTCCTGTATGGGATCAGAATAGTGTATGTCCTGCGTTGGCTCAATTGGTTTCTCTCTATTTTCAATATTCCTCTTTGTGTCATCCGTAAAGGCAACATTTTGTGTCGTGGTGGTATTCGGAGTAGCTTGTTTTCTGGCCTGGTTTAGTTTTAATGGGCAATTGCGGATGAACCATTGTTTCGCCATCTTTGTGTCGATCTTAACACATTTCTGCTGCAACCCATCTGTTGTCAAGAAACTTCTTTGTTGCCACCAAAACCCATCCTATTGAGAAATAATTAAAGTTTTGATAACATGGAACGTTTAATTGTAATTTAGAAACGGATCAGAAACGATTTCCTTTAACTTTATTCGGTAAACCACCCATCAAAAAGATTGATCTTGCTTAAGTACATTTTAAATTGATTGATTGTGTTAGAAGTAAAACAAAATGGCACTTCAGCTTTGTGTACACATGAATGCCCTACCTTTTTAAATGGTCTGGAGACAGTTTTACGTTTTCTTAGCGTATCCCCCTGGGCTTCTTGATGATTTTCCAGCACTTCTATTATGGTGCTATCACACGAGCCATCATTTATTACAGCAATAGGTTGATCAAGCCTCTCAAAGTGTCGGTTTCCTTTTATCTTTTTCTTGGTGGGAGATTTGTTGTGGCTGTATCTATGTTTACTGTAGGTGGCGCTACTGTTTGCTCTCTGTGCTTGAAGTTGTCGTCTCCTGGTAGCACTGTACTGTTCTTCATCATCCATTCCTGAAGAAAACCGTAATCTAGTCTATCTTTCCTTGGTGATATTTCTGAAGGACTATCTATTTTTTTACTGGAGAATCTCGATTTATAGCCCATCCAACTATAAGCCCATGGGCTAAATAATGAGAAATTTACTCAATATTTAGCCTATGGGCTAAAAATAATAATTCCAAGGTCATAGTTTGAATTTGAAGTCTCATCTATAAGCCCGGGGCTATATTTCGAGATTCACCGGTAATTGTTGGCCCTCATGCCTCAGCAGTATTGAACGAAATCTACATTTGTGTTCTCTGCCACCATTGCAAAAAGTTTACCAGGACCACCCCCCCCCCCCGGACTGGGAAAAATGCATTTTCAGCAGATTTGGACTCAGTGTTGGTAGAGGAACGGAGGGTAATTTGGGACGGAGGCAAATTTGGGACATTTTTACATAAAATCTCAATTCAGATTGG
>JBCAUI010080548.1:0-19670 GCA_038406195.1 Haplosyllis anthogorgicola | reverse complement strand
AAACTATTTTGGACAGGGAATATGGTCTCATTTTGGCTAAAAGAAATACTACTTTCATTGATTTCATACAATTTGACCCTAAATAGAATGATCGGGGTGCAAATCAATAACCTAATACAATTTCAATACGGATATTGAACATAACCCTTTAGTATCTATTTTCAACCAAAAGTCATGAAAACCCACTCCATGACATAAGTTTAAAATAGTGCTGTATCAAATGATAATGTTGAGTTAAGAAATTACGTCATTTGAAAATCACCAGATTCTACCTCAGCGGCGAACGTTTGTTACATTACGTTCGCCGCTGAGGTGGAATCTGGTGATTTCATAAAATCTTCTCAGACGTACAAGTTGACGTAAAACGCGTGGCTTGACCCCACTATTTTCTGTGTATAAGCCACATGCTGTGATCCAGTGCCTTAAGTACGCCTTGAGTGTAAAGGTTACAAACCAGACCGCTTACACGATTCGGATATCTGCGCTGGCTAAAAATCCAGTGTAAATCATAACCGCGAGGAAGACTGAGGAACATGAAGTTTCATTTGGTTGTTTTTTATTTTTTCGGAAAAACAAGTCTGTAACAAAGACTTCAGTTGAATTTCAATGTAATTTCATATCCATGTTGGAAAACATATATTTAAGATTCTAACGAGTTGACAATTATTTATGATAATTGCTTATTGTCTTTCGAATGTGAGAATGGATGTACAAGTTTCTGCATCAGAAATGTAAAATACATCCAATATGACAACACCGTTTCTAGCATCATGTGGCAACTTGGTAACCTTGTAATTTATGACGTCATTATGTGACGCTATCTTAGATGCACCGGAAGTTTGTTTTTTTAGGGTGAAGACCACATAGCCTTTGCGAATTTCATTCGAAAGACAATAAGTAGCAAATATTTGCCTTCATGTTACTGTAAACTGTTTTAATTTAAATAACTTACTTAATAATTAGTCATTTTCAAATACACTTTACAATTGTTCATTTCATTTTTCTGCTCAGACCACTTTTCAAACTGTCATTTTCTTTGTGAGGAGCCACCTCCTCCCAGATCAATTCCTTAGGGAGCGTACAGGTCTGCCTCCTCATGCGAGCCAAGACCTGGCAACGTTCCACAAAACGAAAAGGACGAACAGGATGTTACCAATTGTCTGTCACTGACGGAAATTGCTCAACAATGAGGAGTGGCACAGTTGAGAGCTTGACATACAATGCATGGGGCCAGTTAAAAATCCTTCGAGTGGAATTGGTGTCTATCTCGGGGGTGTGGCTGAACACGTTCTCGACGCATGTCATTTCATCTAGGGGGGATAGTATTGGAGGTATAGATCAACATGTTACACTGGGAACTCGAAAACAACTTAATCCTCCTATCTATGCACAGTAACTGTCATTAGAGGGGAAATAGAGTGAATTACACAATCGATATAAAAATTCAAAAAAAGCAAATTACAAATTGGTATCTGCATTGTGATCGTATGTTGCTGCCAGTAGAAAGAGATAACAATCAAGTGGTGAAAAGCAGTGTGCTAGCCAAGATATGATCAACCTGTAACATTAACAAAAGAATAGTTTTTCCAGCATCCACTGACATCATTATGGCTCAGACAGTTCCATCAGTTAACTAGCCAATAACTGGGTCAATTAAGGTCAAAACCCCTCATTGAAAATGAACTTTCACCAACTGTTTTTTAATTTTGCACGCAATTGGAATGACGCACTGGGGGGAACTTCGAAATTCTTAACATTTAAAATGTTATCCCTGAAAACACCCCGCACAGGACTTTTGACATGAACTATACAATGGAAGCACAATGCATCCGAAATAATCAACAACAACAACAACAACAGCAACAACAACAACAACAACAACAACAAAAAAGCCTGTTCATAATCATAAATGTTGATATTTTTCTCTTTACAGGTGAGTACCGCTTTTTACAACTTACGCCGTGTTAGATCAGATAAGTATTTTTACGTTTTATATGTTTAATTGAAGGTTTTCCGAAATTCATTCATTCAGTTTTGTCTAAATATTTAGGCAAATAAGCCTAAATATTACATTATTCTTAGTTTTATTAGTACTTCTGATACGACATTATTACAATGTCAACATTATGTTGTAAGCGTTTTAAATTCAAATGGCTGTTTGTCCCCAACTACCTCAAAGGCAATACAGTATCTGTGTGTAAAAGTGCTGCAATTGGCGTGAAAACATTAGTACATTGATTGCAAAGGCAAAGAACATGTTTATTTCAGTGATTTAATTACATGTTGTCATTTAGTTCAGGAAATTATTGATGAAAACTAATCCTGATACCATCATGTAGAGTTCCACACTGTGGCAGGGTACAAAATCCATGCTTCTGCTGATACCATCATGTAGTGTTAGACACTGTGGCAGGGTACAGAATCCATGCTTCTGCTGATACCATCACATAGAGTTACACACTGTGGCAGGGTACAGAATCCATGCTTCTGCTGATAACATCGCGTAGAGTTACACACTGTGGCAGGGTACAAAATCCATGCTTCTGCTGATACCATCATGTAGTGTTACACACTGTGGCAGGGTACAGAATCCATGCTTCTGCTGATACCGTCATGTAGCGTTACACCCTGTGGCAGGGTTCCAACCATTGTTCTGAAAATAGACAGATTAGCTAGATTAGGTAGTAAAATTTGAACTATAAGTACTTGACTAACAATAGTGTCTTGAAAATTACTAAATGTCATTTTACTAGTAATAATATAAATTCCTTCCTGATCTGGCTAATCTACCTAATCTGACTAATTGAGTCGGTGAAATAAATTAAAGTTTTTTCTTCTTCTGAGATTTTATGGACTGTGGACTGATCCGCTACCCTAACAGAGCCGACTTCTTTTAACGGATGAGGCCCTTACACCTTATTTGTCACTACAAACAGCGCATTGCTCTGAATATTTTGGTCTTTCATTATGTTCACATGATTCTTTATTGTACAACTGTCTCCATGTAAATGTGGCAATTATTCATATAAATCCGCCATGGTGTTTCATGGTTTCATTCTTCACAAGAATTGTGTTAATATATTATATAAAATCTGTATTGGAACGGAACTAGGCCAATGAATTTACTGCCGTTTGGAAAAATAGAGAGAGGGAACAGATAGACAAAAATACATTTGACTTAACTTGCATTGGACATTAGAGATAAAAGAAATCCCCAAATGAAACAATTGGTAGACCCCAAGTGAACTATTGGTAGTTCAGTATTGGTCAGAAGAAATTTACTATGGGACTGTTATTTTTAATTTGGATATATGCCAATTCAATGGCTGGGCATCTTACCTCAATTTTTTGTTTTCAGCCCGACGATAAGTGACGATAAGTTGCAGAAAAGGCTTTAAAACACTGGGCAGATAAATATTTTTGAGTTCTGTGGATTTCACGCTGAGATATTTTGATATCAGCATACAGCTTAAAAATGTGTACTACCATACAAATAATAAAATATCAAAACCAATGCTCTCACGTAAAGAAAATTTTGTGTGATGATAAAAGGCAATGTCATGTCGTCCTGGCGGAAAACAGAAACATTTAGATCTGCTGCACAACTATTCGTTGACACCAGTTTAGCTGAGAGCGATGAAGCAATATAGATTGTAATTAGGCACAAAGCTTTGACAACAGAAGTGCCACATGTCACATTCACAAAAAGGTCTGAAGGCTTTGACTGTGTGACCAGTCAACTGGAGCAAGTTTGCTAATTTATTCGTTTCCACCTCAGAAACAGTGCAGTGTACATCCAGCATTTCACGACTATATTATTACACGTGCGTCACAGATTTCCCTGTTTGCTGCCACTGGAGGGATGTATTTACCTTTGATAAAATAGATGTTTGACAATAAGACCTCTTGTTTACCAAGCGAGAAATGATTCCGCGTGAATTTTTTGTCTTGTTAGCTTTGTCACGTTTGGCAAGATATAATCACAGATTTATTTACTTATTTCTGTTCAATAGAATTTCCCAGATAAAGATTTTAAACATATTTCAATTTAATTTTTTTTGCTCTTTTTACTTGCTAAATTGTGGTAAATACAAGATGTAATGGGACAGTTAACATTTTGGTTACATACAAACAATTCGGCAACATATCTTTGCAAAACCTGACAAAGCTATTACGATGTAATCATGTTTCGAGAAAACATTGCACAAGTCTGGAACAATTACCATAACAATCTCCTTTATTCTATGAAAACAATTCGGCGTAATTTGACTTTGTCCATTCGTGTCTCTTTGTCGACCGACAACTGTCTAGTTAGATTGTCTGCGAGTAGGTGGACTAATCTCATTCTGTCACGCAACAAAATGAAACAGAAAGCTTGTTGCTGAACCCACTGTTGTTAGGCTTGTCTCATGTAACTGTTGAAACAAAATGCTTGTTGTTAGATTTGTCTCACGTAAATGTTGTTAAGCTTGTCTCATGTAACTGTTGTTAGGCTTGTCTCATATAACTGTTGTTAGGTTTGTCTCATGTAACTGTTGTTAGGCTTGTCTCATGTAACTGTTGAAACAAAATGCTTGTTGTTAGATTTGTCTCACGTAAACGTTGTTAAGCTTGTCTCATGTAACTGTTGTTAGGTTTGTCTCATATAACTGTTGTTAGGCTTGTCTCAAGTAACTGTTGTTAGAATTGTCTCAAGTAATTGTTGTTAGGTTTGTCTTACGTAACTGTTGTTAGGTTTGTCTTATGTAACTGTTGTTGTAACTGATAAAACAAATTGTTGCTGCAGCCCACAATGCACCTCATCTAGCAGGTTTATTTGTTAGTGATTGACAAGACCCAACGCACCTTATCCAACTGGTTAGTTTGTAGCTGATGGACAGGCCACAATGCACCTATGAAGCAGGTTACCCGAGATTTCTCTATTCCCTGAGTAATCAGCCCTGATGGAGTTTTGATTGCCTTGCTGTTTATCTGTCCACTGATGGAGCAGCTCATATACTGTGTGTCGGATATGATATTATCTTTGTCAATTACTAGCTTGTCAGTATCACAGTGTCTGACGAGCATGGGCAAAATCGGGTCCTTTTTAGGCCACTGATTACCCTGAGTTTTGACTTTGTGTGACCCTTCCCATGGGTTATTGAAGTCAGGGTGGTTCCCTCGCCTGATCTCTCACTGGCGATCACGCAGTAATTCTAAGGGATATGTCTGGTGCTGCAACTGTTTTTCCACCAATTAGGGTGTACATTGTACAAGCGTGCATATGGCTAGAAACAGGTCTCACTTCTAACTGCGCACGACTTGACCCCACAACTTTCGGATCTAGGGACAGGTGCTCACCAAATGAGCCAATTCAATTGGGGAAAATATGAAAGTAAAAAGCGCAGCACAATTCATGTTGTCAAACACTACAAATCCTGGAATTCCTATTAGTCTTGAAACAATAGCGCATCAAAAGCACAGCATGGAATTAATTTGCTTCCTCTTTTGTTCTACACAGTAAACATTTAATAGGAATTTCAGGATTTGTTGCCAAAATTCTCAGAGAGAAATGCTAGAACAGTGTGAAATTTTACTGATGAATGCAAATGCTGTGAAGCTTCCTTGGTCCGGGCCCTTACTGTTCTTTATGCAATGTTATCCCACAAAATATTACATTTTGCATTGTGCATCTCCTGACTTCATGAATTTGAAATCATGGAATGAATGCCTGACCACAGGCCTAGTCTTAATTGCAAAGATCCTGTCGTCATATTCTGTCATTATTTTGCCTTAGTGTATTTTGTACTTGTGTCACAAGTACTTAATGGTCAATATGCAACCACCAGTGACAAGTAATTGCTTTTTGGTATTTGTTTAGACTAGTCGACTACAGAAAAAGTAGTCGACTAATCACCATTATTATCGACTAGTCGACTAGTTCGACTAGTCGTTGCAGCCCTAATTTAATATCACTGTGTTGTTAATCACTGGGAAATGAACAGAAAGTTGATGAGAAAACTGAAAGTGCACATTCTTTGTAGTTCATACAAAAAGTCCTGCATGGGGTGTTTTAAAGCATAACTTTGGAACTGGTGTTTCTCTCTAAAACTTTAACCAAGTACTCCTGTACTCCCTGTAGTTGTACTCCTGTACTCCCTGTAGTTGTACTCCTGTACTCCCTGTAGTTGTACTCCTGTACTCCCTGTAGTTGTACCCCTGTACTCCCTGTAGTTCTCAAAGGACTCCCATTTTTAATGGGATGTCTGCCGAATGTGGGCTGATAATGGAGATATCTGGAGAACTTTTAATAAAATTTGTTCCACTTAAAATTTCATTTTTCTTCAATTTTTAAATTGTGCACCTCATTAAAAATACAAACTACAATGTGTGAGAGCTCTCAGATGGATTGATGCATTTTAGACACTCCGTACCAAATTTTCTGGATAGATTACAAGAAAGTGTATAATTAATTTTTTCCAAAATCAGTGGATTTTAAATATCAGATATCATTAAGAGTCATTCTGTTCGTTTATTTCGTATTTTGATTTTACTTACAAATTAAAATTCAAATTTTTGAATCAAATGTTGTTATTATCTTATTTAAGTTATTTTGAAACAACCGTTTTCACCTTTCAAAGTTCAAAACTTCACAGTTTTCAAATGTATACTATGAACTATAACATAAAACTACGGATCTGTGACGATTGAATAAACAATAAATTTATATTTTTATTATTCATGTTCAAATTCAGTTTATGCACAGTTTATGGTGCCCTCATTTTGGACCCATTCAAACTTGACAATACAATAATAAAGTGTGGGTTGGGAAAAGTTTAATTATACCCTGGTGTTTAATTTGCTGCATTATTGTAGGGTTTTTTTGAGAACTTAAATACATACTTTGCTTGTTTATTTTCCAAAAAGGACAACCGAAAATAACGTTAAAAACTGTAAAGGGTTTTACAGAAAGAAATTGTAATTCATCTTGAGTACTGATTGAATTTGACGGGTGTTTTTTCAGAGAAGGTACTCTAAATTACGTTTGACGTAAGTCTTAATGAAAGCGAAATAGCTTAATTTACTCAGATAGAAGACAAATCAATGATGACTGATTGAGTGCGTTATGAGTAGCACTTCGCAAAATGACTCTCAGATGTAATCAGAGCTTCAAACACACTTAATAATCTCCAACCTTTCATTTAGTTTAGGTTTTAGTATAGGTTTCTAAAAAAGGTATACTCAATTCGTGTATGTACTTTACAAGTTGAATTTGAAACATCATCATCACATCAAAATTAGCTCTTCTTATTAATATTTATCTCTCAGCTGGTTAATCCGTTTGACTTAGTAACGCATCGCTGAGCATCTCACCAATGTATTAGTGGTTCAAATCCCAGCTGATGCATGTGAGAGGAGCCCAGTCAGCCATGCTGTATACACGCTTATACAGTGTACACCTCTGTTGGTGGAAAAGGCATGTGTCGCACCAGATGTGACCTTCAGGATCACCACACACAAGCAAGTAAGAGTGCAGGTGGGAGATCCACTCTGGATTTAAAACCCACGTGGATGGTCACACGAAGTCCAAAGTGGCCCCACAAATGGACCCTGGTCCAACAAAAGCTTATAAAAAAATATTTATCTCTTATTTCGGTCAATAGAGTTTTCGTTATATATTTTGTGCCCTTTTTATAGTCTGTTTACTTATCTCTGGTAGATTTTGTTCCCGCTACAGATAATAACGAGGTGTCCTGATATGGAGCACTGACCCTCATGCCTCCCCCGAATTTTTCCTAGAAGTGTCTGAAATGGCCAGAAATGCATTTTCCTCATTCCGGGGAGGGGGGGGGATCCTGGTCAATTTTTTCCCAACTTTTGACACTGAGTCCAAATCCGCTGAAAATGCATTTTCCTCAGTCCTGGTGGAGGGGGGGTCAACTTTTTGCAATGGCGGCCCAGAACAAATATAGATTTCGTCCAATACATAGACCCTCATTGCTGAGCATGAGGGTCAATCATAACAAGAGGCACATAAGATGCTTGCTCTGTCGTTTTTAGTACTTTACAAGAAGACATATGTATAGTATTTGAACTAGAGTGTATTTTAATGTTTATAAATTATAATGCAAACAAAGTAAACCAACGTTATTACACTGAGCATGTGTTCACGCTAATTGGTGCAAAAACAACAGTAATTAATTCAAACATCTGTTTCACCAAAACATGATCATCATCAAATTGACACGAACGGAACATGCAACAATTAATTTCTTGACAATGTTTTGTTTCAAAACTGAAATAACCAAACAATTGCGGTTTGAAAGGTATCCACAGACAGGGGTATTTAGCACGGTAATAAAACTATCTGGAATTCAATGATAAATTCATATTTATCCTCCAAGATAGAAGATAAAATTGTTGCTACCCAGTGTCTAATTGTATGGCGCCCCCTCTCGTACGTTGCAATGTTACGTACCGTCGTGTTAAATAACGTGACGTTTCTCAACATTTGCTGCTTTTATGACGTCTTGAAGCCATAGCATAAGTACTGTGTGTTTTCAGTGAAGGGTCGGTTTGGGTGTCTCAAATTGATTAAAAAAAAAAGCAAAATATTTTAAAACTGGTGTTAAAGGACAAAATTATCAAATCTGAAACGAAAATGTAACGTGGGATGACAATGGTCTTTCACAAATAGCGGATCTATCACAGTTGATCCCAGGATGTGTCAGTATTTTTATCAAATCATTCTGGCCGTCGGATATAAGGAATAATTCCGTGCTTGCACAATAGTATCAACCGCAGTGCTGATGTGTGCAGATGGAATTACATCATTATTTCGTCATTTTTAAGCAATAAAATGAATCTTTTCTTTACTTTGACCAATGCCAGAAGGGTTGTTAGTTGTTACTGAAGGCACTTTAATGTCTGTGCAGTAGTTCCTGTCCGGCCAATAGCCCTAAAAGTTTTTTGCCAGGGAAATGTAGTTCTGCCATAGATATCAAACATCAATAGGGCTTGAACAGGGAAATGGCCAAGGCAGCTTAAATAATTAAGTTTAAGCATAAAACTGTGGAACCTGACTAGGGTTACACGGCTGTTTAATGTTACAAGAGATACTTCAACAACTTCCAACCTTAATTCAATGGTAACGAGACTGCTGGAAGGTGGTTCACATAAACTATTTAATAGAGGTTTTTCTTATTTGTTTGTGCCTGCTGAATGAGGCATATTAGGCAAATCAGGCAGATTTGGCAGATATATTTATAGTTGCAGTAAATTTAAGTAAAATAACAGTGATTTAAGAAATTAGTAATGAAACCTAAAGTGATTTCATACTTAAATTTACTGCAACTATTAACGGGCGGACGATAGACAATTAATGATTCAAGTTTAGTTACTCAGCTAAAGATTCATTCTACAACTGATCTTTTGGCAAAAGTCAAAACCTCACTTTAGCTTTCTGTGGTATCACTCAAAGGAAGTGCAAAGAAGATAAAAATTGTCAAATTCTCTCCTTTTTAAATCCAGAATGATACCAATAATGGAAGTAAAGAAATTCGTGTTTAAGTCTGAGGTAAAGATGAATGACCTTCACGAATTTGCTCTTTAAATAAACTTTGCTAAAGTTCAACAATCAGACAGAGTCTGCAGACAGAATACAAGAATGCCTCTCAGTCGAGGACCCGCCACCCGCTTCGCAAATCATCATCAAAACACCATAAAAATTAAAACAGGAAATAAATTGTAAGAAAATACAAATTTGACTTTCAAATGACCTTGACTTTGTTTTTGGACTTGACCTTGACGCTGACCTTGACCTCGTTTACACGTCATAAACATTATAATATATCATATTGGCAGGTAACTGCAAAAAATTGTACATTTTTATTGCTGTGACCTTGAACTTGACCCAATGACCTTGGCACTCAAACTTGACCTCCACGCCAAAAATGAAGTTTCTAGATCAAGAGGTTCAAAAGTTACAGCCCGCCCAGACAGACAGACACACACACACACACACAGAGAGAGAGAGAGAGAGAGAGAGAGAGAGAGAGAGAGAAGCGACAAAAAAGCTTTACCTTCCAGCATGTACAGGCGGTAATATTCGGAATGTCACGTGTATTAAAAGTTCAAGTCATCAAGTTGAATGTCTCAAGTTACGTCTGCTACTCGGGGTATTTTCGTTTGTTTAAATAGAAGTCGTTTTACCAAAAATTGTCATAGTGTACCAAGCTCGGGCAGACACGAGAACCCTACCAGCAAGATTCCTGTATCGCCCAGCGTTCACCTTCCTGCCTGTTATTTTACACAAAAGGGCTGGCAGAGAGGGGCTCAGCTACTATGCAGCTCGAGCAAAACTTTTATTCACCTTTTTAAAAATTTGTTGGACCACGGGTCCATTTTATGGGGTCACTGGTTACCCTGTTTTGAACTTCGTGTGACCCTCCCCAATGATTTCAAGCCATGGTGGCTCACTCGCTTACACTCCAAGAGTCACGTTTGATACGCCACCTGTACATTTATAGTGTCTTTATCAAATTTACCATTCAGAATATTTGATTAAAATTACAATTTTGTGTCAATAAGTAACACAATCAAACATAACATAACCAATCAAATGTACGACTTTACTAGATAAACATGATTCATTGGTGGGTCCAAGGGAGCCGCTGCTGGTGCGCGCCCCTCCAATGTCCCAAATTTCTTTCGGTTGTATAGGGTTTTGAAGGAAAATATTAAAAGGATCCCCTTCCAACCACCACCACAAAGAACCAAGCCGCAAAAAGAACACTTTCACATTGTAAAAAGTTACGCTTAAAGGAGCCGTAGACCTCCTCTCAACACTCGTTACTAGAGAGGGATGACCCACCGTGTAAATCAATCAGATACTACGTGTGTGGGTGGATAAATCTTCAAAGATAAATTACGTTAATGGCTCAAAGGATTAGATCTCCATGATCACCGGTTTCTTTAGCTTCTAATATTAAAGAGTTTAAGTTACCCGCACCTCACCTCTCCACTGAGAGTTCAAATCTCTGTTGATGCCCAGCCGGCCATGCCGTACACATGCTTGTATAGTGGAAATGGTAGGTGACCTTTGGGATTACCACACACACCCTGGATTAAAAACCCTTGGGGGAAGGTCACACAAATTCCAAACCAGTGGTAATCAGTTGCCCCATAAATGGACCCTGGTCCAACAAAACATTAAGAGAAACGTGAACGTGCTAGACGAATTCCATAATCACCACATTTCCCGTCAGTGGAAAATGCAACACTGCTGAGTAACACTGCGGCGTTACGTTCACTGTTGACGTAGAATCTGGTGATTTTATATGACATTACTTCTCAACTTAGCATTGTCGTTTAACATTACACTTTTTAAAACTTATACGGACAAGGCTGAGAAAAACGTGTAACTTAACCTCTCTATTGCGTAATATCTCTATGAATTATGAATGCCAGATGGGATCCTCTGGGTCTAGTGGTTCTCTGTAAGTAGAACACCCAAGGAAAATAACGATTGAAGCCTCAGAAAGCAGTCAAGCTCTTTAAGTCCTGAGAGTTAGAGAAAAGAAATCTTTATCCCATTACATAATTTTGCAAAGAAGATTGTGTTACATTGAGTGTCACCATTTGTTAACTAAAAGTCTGCTGGGGCGTAACGTAAGATTCCTTTCACAGACTGGATAGTCGGAAAATTTCAACACTATTTAAGGATATTGTGGTGTATCTGTGTTCGTCATGGCATCATACTAAAACGTTGTATTTTATGACGTCATTATTTGTCGCCGTTTCAGATGAATTAATGTCAGATTTTTAAGCTGAAGACCACATAGTCTTAACTAATTTGATAGACAAGAATTGGCACTTACGTTTGTGCGTGCACTGTCGGTGCCACGGAAGCTTTTTGTGCCAGAATTCCATCATTTCAACAAGTTAAGTCCAGTAGGATTGATCCTTCTGTTAGCACGTGCTTATTGCCACCTACAGATGAGAGAAGGTTGTCTGTCTGTCTGTCTGTGCTGCCCCCCCTCCCGCCCCCGAAACACAGGGACCGCGACGATTGTCACTAAAATATTTCTCTCTATATTATACAGGAGGGAACACAATATAACTTCAACAGATGTCTCATGGAAAAATTCATACAATTTATTCTCTTTTTTCTTCGTCTTAGTTTTAAATTTTCTCATCTGACACGTATTGTAAATATAAAACAAGTCAACAGACAAAAGGGAGAATCTCCCGAGTGTAATGTGAGTGGATCGTGTATCAGAGAGATGACTTCTGATCGCCGTATTGGGGAAGTCAAGGACCCCGTTTTTCTCGTACCTGTAGCTGTACGTTTAAAATGGTACAGATAAAAAGTGTTATTTAAATCAAGGAAACACGTCACATGAAATCACCAGATTCCCTCTCAGACGCGAACGAAATGTCTGGTGATTTCAGTATTTTCTTACAGCTGAAAGTTGACGTTAACCGGGTAGCTTGACTTTGCTATATCTATTTCCTTGAGACTTGTATATTTTAGCTTTTATTTTTTGGTTATAAGCGAGTTTCCATGTTGAAAGTTTTTCTCAGTTGATCTCGTGTGCGGAAAACAAAATTTGTCTCTTAAGGCCGGACATTTTACATGTTGGATTTACGTTCCATTGACATATTTTTGGAGAGCGGCGATCAGATAATTCTAAAAATTGCAGTTTATTTTTTCCACTTCGGATTGGAATGTGAAAAAACGCACACATTCAAATCATGAAATTACAATTAAAAGCTCAGCGTGAAATTCAATTCTTGCGGAACAATAAATTACAGTCTCACCAGACCAAGGTGTTAATTGAAACCAGCTCTGCGTAGAATGGCAAGATTGCATGGCCAGTAGGGACACCTGATTTCATCATCATGAGGTAATGGTTCACTTGAGAGATAGCTCACACCAAGGTTGGGTGAGTTCTCATGTGGGGTTCCTGGCTGGGAAGTAAAAAGTTGTAAAAGCGCCCTTGTTGTACTGTCAGCACGAAGTAGAGCGGCATATCAAGTGTATTAACTGACTTTAATAATAAAATCTATGGCCTAATACCTAACACCATGTCCTACAAAGCTGCTATTAATTACTCATCCGTAAACTCAGATATGTGTAGAAGATTTCTGTAACGGATAATCGCACAAAGATGTCGGTGCCCACCTGCCGCCTCGTCTCATCCTCTGATCGCTGGATTAATTCGCTACCCGCGGTGTTTGACGCTTTGTAAGGCGCTTTCGTGGGTGACAGAAGAGTGCAGCTGGTTTAGTTAAAATACAGATTAAACACAGGATGTATTATAGATAAATCAAACAGAGTGTATTCTTAGCTGGATACTAAGTGTTGGAGTGTCCATAAATCGGGTTGCCCGCAGCAGTGGGTTCATTACTCGGATCGGTTGACCGCGGCAGTGGGTTCATTACTCGGATCGAGAAAACTGTATTCACAAGAAAACTTGGGAAAAAATACAGTGTACACTTCTATTGGTGGAAAAGGCAGGTGTCGCGCCAGATGTGACCCTCGGGATCACCGCATGCAAGCAAGAAAGAGTGCAGACGAGAGATCCACCCTGGATTTAAAACCCATAGGGATTGTTACATGAAGTCCAAAACAGGGGTAATCAGTGGCCCCACAAATGGACCATGGTCCAACAAAAATTATAAAAAAAAATTGGGAAAAAATTTGAACGTCATGATTTACACAAATGAACGGCGAGTAACCGGATACAATTCGTCACGCTTAATCGCTATTTTATTCAATGAACCTTTGAAGCACACTTTAAGGAACTGTTTCAAGTGAAAAGCTTTTGACCGTGTTGGAGTTCTTGAATTGGGTGCGTTGTGCAAGGTCCCATCCCTTCTATGGTTTACATGATAAAAGCAATTGTCAACTACAGATATCTCTGCCAGTAATCACAGTACAGCAGAGAACTAAATGAACATTAAGACATGCACATTATTCATTTTAGGAAAGAAAAAACAAATTTATAAATAAATAAAACAAATGCTTTGTGCACTGTGCTTGTTATGTTGAATTGAAGAACTCAATTGTAGAAGTTAATTTAATGTATCTTATAAAAGAGCTAATGAAATTTTAGTCTGAGATCATAAATTCAAAATTAACTGGCTAATTACTTTTTACCTCTTCAGTGTCCAGACAAAGATTCTAGTTTAATGATAATAATTTTTAACTTATTAAGATTTTAGTTCACGTGAATAGCTAATACATACTTCACTTGAATAGCAAATACATGATACATACTTCTCTCTCAGTTTTTCACATTGTTTTTTTTTTTTCAATAAAACAGACAGAAGAGAAAAACAACAGCTTTTAAAAGAGAAAATGCTCTATTTGGGAAGGTTCTATCCTTCCCAAAGGGATGAAGAGCTACAATCCTGGATTTATTTTCAGACAGGGTCATTGACCTAGAAAAATTATGGTCTTTGCCATGACTGAAATCTGAGGAAAAAACAATTTCCATATTATTCATTCGATCTTTTGTTTTAAACTGAGTGTGCCACATGATGACAGGCTCATGACACTAAAAGGTTTTTTTGCTTCTTTATTCTATATCAATAGAGGCTTTTCCAAATTGGTTTTAATGTTCGGAAGTAGGCTAATTAGCCTAATTCATCAGACATAGTAATTACTGAAATGCTTTGTTGTTTAATTGCAATTAAAATTCTGGTATCAATATCAGTATCATTATTATAATTAAGAACATACTGTTTTAGGTCTTCCCCAATATTTGCCATTTTGGTTTTAAAAAAACCCAGAAAACAAAATTAGCCTAATTAGCCTAATTCCATAGATTGCTTTAAAAATAGGAGGTTTAGCTTCTGGTATTCACCATTTCCATGCATAAGCTGTATTGTTCTGTGTGGGCCCTTATGTTTTGGAAATATGACCATAAAAACAATCAATCATAAATAATTCAGAATTGATAGACAACTGACGCACATTTGAAGCTGTCATACCCAAAGGCAGATTCATTCAATGTTGTCATCTAGAAATCAGAGAAATATCATTCTAACCGCGACAACTCAAATGAATAAACGCATGTGATAGCGTGACAACTCGAATAATGTTACGTATGTTATTACGTGACAACCCCAATGAATTTAAGAGGTAATTCATTCAATGTTGTTATGTAAAAATCAGAGAACTATAACAGTTATCATTGTTAACGTGATAGCTCAAATGAGTTAACGCATGTGATAACGTGACAAGTCGAATGAATTTACGTTAAATTTTCCATAATTGCCCTGATTTCGGCTACCAGACCAGCATTCTAAAATAAACGAACATACAACATTTAACTCTTGTTGTTGCGTTAAAGGGTGGGCGTTAAGTTTATGAAAACGAGCTGAGTATTTACGCTAAGTGTGACTCAGTGCAGGTCCCGTCAGGTGTGAATTGCGTGAGAGAGTACAGGAGCACAATAGCTTCCCACTGTGGGACAAATGAAATAATGAACACTTCCTATTCACGGATGTTTAGGATACCCATTTACCTTCCCTACTCTAATATTGTCTGTCATTTTGGATGCGTAATCGTTTTGTTGCGTGACCAATAACCTGGAGTTTCTGTCATTAATTTCACACATGTCTGTCTGGCTCTACTTGTTTTGAGTTCAACTGTGCTCTTTACAAAGACAATAATAAAGCTGAACTGTGAGTTTGTTACACAACAGACGTGTTACTTGTCTTTCTTGTTTCTTTGAACTAAAACGTCTTCAGTATTGCTAAATGACAATACATACAATATAAACCAAATTAACTTCGAAGTGTAGTTCTAGTCTGTGTGTCAAATTAGTCTCAAATAACAGTAGTGAAGAGATTACATTCCAAACCCTCATTTTAGCTAAACACCAGAAATAAACTTATTTTAACTTATTTGACATAAGCAAACCATAGTTCAATTCAGTTCCTTAATTTTAATTCTGATTTTCAGTATTATTAACCTGAAATAACGAAGAAATGAGGGTTTAAAAATAAACATGTAATGATCTGTAATGGTAAAACCTCAAGATATGGTTATTTGAACTGTTTAAAAAAAATCCTAACAGATCAACAACATTTGAGGTTTTGACAGGATCTAGGATGCCCTCATAATGTCGCAAGAGCCTCATGCAAATTCATAATGCCGTTACAAATCTCATTGACACAATGTTAGACTTTTGGACCAATTTGCATAAAATTAAAGTAATAATTGCTGAAAATGCCGATGAAAAGACATTCAAGATAACTTATTGTGTGGCTTCTCGCCTCCATTTTACAAAAATAAGGATTGGTGCAGCAATGGAAATAAAGATGGCATTTTTTACCATTTTTAACATTGTGTCAGTGGGACTTCCGGTTGGCATAATGAATTTGCATTAGGCTCTTTTGTCATTACGAGATTGGCATCCTCCACCCTGGTTCAGCATTGATCCGGTTTCCTGTCATTTTATTCAATTGTCTGAATGGCATTTATAAATTGCACTAATTACCTTTAAATACCTTAATTACCGTTATACTTTACACTAATGATAGCTTAGAAACTAGTTTCAACTGTTGGTTTCTATGAACAAATCTCTTTATTTATGATTATCTACCCTGATTGAATTAAAATATTGTATGGAGTGTCATGTGCGGCCATTACAAGAAAATCCTACAAACCGTAAAATAAAAGGGGAAAAGGGAGCTTCTACTGTGTTTAAAATGGCTTTTTCTTGTACTGATCTATCAAGTCTAAGCGTGCCTAGTTGGCCCATAGAGGACCTTGTTAATGCTACTGGTACCCTGTTTTCCTAACCTGATGCCATTTTCTTTATCCATTGATCTAATTAGCTAGGCTGATGCATCTGTAATGAGCACACACAATTTCCGGTTCCGATCAGTACACGGAATTTGTATCAGTTTCGAAACGTCCAGAACAAAAGAGAGGACATAAGAATTTCACGCTGTGCTTTGGATGCGCCATTGTTCCAAACTGATACAAATTCCGTGTACTGGTAAACAGCTTGCTGTGCAGACTCAAAGATGACAGCATTCATAAGGCTGTGTATGTGACCATAAGGGCCACCATGTAAGGATTCAAGAATGATGTGTCACAGCAGCAATACTTTGTACTCTACAAATGTATGAGTTTCACAGTTGGAACCAAAAACCTCTATTATCTCATTACCAGCTCTTCACACAGGTTTCGGTTCCTTTCAGTGATCAGCATTGGTTCCATCAACTCATTAGGAAACATAACGGGACCTATTTGTACGACGCACGATACGTTATTAGAGACTTGAAGCTGCCTGTTTAACGTCACCTTGTACGTGTGAGAAGAATAGTGACATCACTAGATTCCTCATAGTGTCAAACGTAACACTATTGTGTTAGCTTCGCTGCTGAGGGGAATCTGGTGATTTCGCATGACCTATTTCTTTGGTTAAGTTACAGTTTTATCTGCACCATTTTAAACGTACACGTACAGGTACGGGGAAAAATGTGCAGCTTGACCTCTCTATTCTAAACGAACACGTACAGGTTCAGGTAAACGTTTAGCTTGCACCTGAATATTTTAAAAGTACACATTCAGGTGCAGGTACAGAAGTAGAACAATGTGCTGTTTATAGCGACCTATTTGCACGATGTACTAGGCACGCTATGTTATTATTATTGTAGAACAATGCACATTAGGCGTAAATCATCGCGTGTCGCTCACTGGTGGAACTAGCGGCATTACCGCTAAGAAGTGATGTGACGCCTGCTGAGTACGATACAAACCGCACTTCCGAATTCAGCCCCATGTCACACGAACAGGACCCCTACTCCGCGCAGGAAGTAATAAATGTGGGTCTAATGGTGCTTAAAGCTGAATTTCAACTATAAATACTAATTTGAAGGGATGACACGTGGGCGTTGGTTTTACAATGATACGTGCACACAACAACGTGTGAATGAATCATGAGTCACTGCTCAGCACCAGCCGATCCATCCTGCTGCCATTTAATCATATTTATAGGCTTCTTGTTGGTGGCTCCCCCATTTTTGCATTTGACCATGTGGAGTTCATGACCTTCATATCAAGTTTTGTTTGAGGTGCTAACCCTGCGAGACACTTTTAATATCGCCAGGTTGATTGACTGCTGCCATAGTCTGTTTGAGGTATTCTGAATGGCACTGCCTTTCTGTATGCCAGTCAGATGTTATAATATTCAGACAGTGCATCACAAGGAGTTCCCAGTTGCACTATTGTTGGAACAGCTGTGCTTTTTCGGCTTCAACAGCACAGCATAGAATCAATCCCAGTGTTGTCTATTGAATGAAATTCGACAAGACAATGGGTCTTCAGCCAAACAAACAATTCATCTGAAATGGCGGCATATAATGACGTCATAAATACATCGTTTTGTGACGTCATGACGCCAGAAACGGTGTTGTCACATTTAACAGTAAATATCACATATAGATAATTGCAAACTGGTTATGAAAAAATTCTAAACTCGCAACATAATGTTCAGTATGTTCGGGTTTTTTTATTCTAACCGCCTCTATGTTTTTATGGTTAGAGTTCACAAGCATGGTGGATGTTGTTAAACGATCAGACTTCGGTCACAGTTACCACCAGGAGCGCTATAGTCTAAAGACTGCAGTTAGAGTTAACAACAGAGGCCCTACAGGCTTTCTGCCTTACACCTGCACCTCCAGTCACGTGACATCCTATTTGTTAATTAGAGTTACACGTTAGCATCATAATTATCTTTGGTAGCCATCTTTATTCAATTCTAATTGCACCTCACTTGAGACTACATGTATTTTGTACCAGAGTTAATAAAATTATCAAAAGCCTATAGACTGTCGTTCTAGTCTTTTTACAGATGTAACATTGAAAGGAAAGCACGAACTTTCTCTCATCTATAATTGTAAGTCATGAGAGTGATATCTGAAAGAAAACAATGACTGTACAATCCACCAAATGTCATCATAGAAAAGAGCAGATTATCCAGATGCTTCGTGCTTCGTGCATACACAAATGACATTAAAATAAAATAAGGGTTTTTTTCCAGAATTGAACATGAATAAAAGAGAACTTGATGTTCAAGGCTCCTTGATGTCTATAAATGATTAATTTGCATCCAGATTGGGATTTATAAATCCGAATTAATCCGTAAAATATGGAAATTTGTTTTTAATTTTCGAATTGGTTTGATGAGTGGAGTCTTCTGTCCTTGCCAAAGTTCTTTACATTTGTTGTTGGAAAGAGAAAATCTTTGTGTTTGCAGTGTTGATATTTGATAAAGAGTTCAAGTTACACGTTTTTTCTCGTCCTGTACGTGTAAGTTTATCTGATAATGTTAATTTATGAAAAATTCCTCTTCAGTAACTCGGCTATGTTACGTTTACCGCTGAGGCGGCTTCTGGTTATTCCAGTATTCTTCTTACACGTACAAGTTGAAGTTAAACGGGCAGCTAGAACTCTCTATTAATTGGAATGGTGTTGGAGAAAAATATTCCCTGTGTGTTTGCGTTGTTGATATTTTAATGAATTTTTACAAATTTAATTGGCCCCAGCGTAGCTAGGGGCCTACTTGATCAAACAATTTAAGATTCAAACGCTTTTTTTACGTTAGGGGGGGGGGGGGGGGGGGGGGGGGGGGGGGGGGGGGGGGGGGGGGGGGGGGGGGGGGGGG
>JBCAUI010080437.1:0-19676 GCA_038406195.1 Haplosyllis anthogorgicola | reverse complement strand
TATGTAAGTAAATTGTCACTTTAAATCCACTTTTATAGCTAAACTCAAAAAAATTGTTGATTGCTGTTTACTTTTATTGTTTTTAATGGGTTTTGGTTGTGGGGGGTTTGCATTTGGGGGCAATGCAACGGCTTTGTAACCTACTGGATTATCTAGTATGGTTTTGTGCTGTTGATGCCAGAAGTCAACCTGAGCAATCAAGTTAATCAACATCGTTTCGGGGGCTGTTGGGTCACTCATTCTACATACATTTCCTCGTTAAAGAAAACATATATTGAAATGTAAAAATTCACATCTTTGCTTTTAGTTCTTAAGGACCTCATGATGTTATCATTAAATATGACAAAACAAAACTGGTGATGATCATAACCGGTGGCGATTTCAAAACCGGATATTTTCCACTATGTCGAAGTGAATAAGTATAACAAGATAATTCGACATTTTACTGAAAAAAAAGTCATTTAAAAAAACATTGCTATCTCAAATGACCTTATTATGGGATAAAATGCACGAGAAGTATCTGGGTCGCATATCTCAATCCAGTGCATCTTTGATCCGACCAGATCCAATGACAAAATCATGGGTAGCAGGAATGCAAACTCATCGCACAAACCTGCATTTAAAGCGTATTCCAACAAATAATATTGGTTTGATATCAGCACGGCAGAGGAAGGTTTGGAATTTCAAAGGAAATGCAAGTTTTCGTGAAATACGATATGTTGTTTGATATCAACAGCTTCATTCAGAAAGCAATAATTTCAAATTTAAATATCAGGTTTAAATTATTTGGATAGAGGACTTACTGGTCACCCCTATCCTAGTTACTCCGAAAAAAATGGAGATAAGACAAATAAAGTGACAATTGAGTCGATGCCACTAACACTCCACTTTCACATGTTAGGTTACAGGTTAAAGGATAGCTGGGTGTGCGATAGATTTATACCCTAAAAGGTATGCCCCAGTTCGCTCCAGCAAACAGTTCCGCGAACCCGACTCTTAAATAATTAGCACTGACGTTCCAAAATATCAAAAGCATACCTTCATTCGTGTACGAAGTTGAACAATTGAAGTCTTTAGTTTATGACGACTTTGCATCGCTGTACCTGCAGATGTGTGCATTTTTTCCCCTTCAAAATACTGTTTTGGATCAGACCCTTCATTTCTTTTAATCTAGCATTTTGTCCACGTCTTGACAAAATTGGACCAAACAGTATATCCTGTTAAATTAATTAACTGGTAAAATTAGTTTACTCCTTACACAAACTAGCCTAGCGCGAGTTCCTTACACAATTGAATAACATTTAAGATACCACCTGCGATGCACGTTTAGTGTTACATAAACGAAAACTTACAACTGAGAGTGATAAGTAAATGCAGTAAACGCTTTCCAAAACAAGTTCTTGGTGCCGGTGTACAAGTGGGACATTGAGACTGAATAATTCCCTCAAGTCATCTCTTCTTACCAGAAGCAAAGGAAGAAGATTGAAAGGTTAAGATTGGAGTTTCAGTCGGCTTGTTTACCTGAGAGCAGCTTAAATTGATGATTAGACTTAAAGCAATTGTAACAACTTCAAAGGCTTAAAGCAAGGCCCGTGTTCTGTTGTCTAGGCCTGGGTTTTGGAAAAGCAGCGAACACTAATGCTAAGTTGTAACTATTAGTATGGGATTTAGTTGAGAAAACCTTGATGGTTAAAAATGCGGATCTTCGTCACTAAAGGGTAAGTACATCACCAGGAAAGATGTGTCCCTTCGCAATTAAGATGAACTGATGGGGTTGAAATCTTAAAGACTCTGCTATCATTTCTACTTTACATATGCTTAAAAACTTATGAAATGTTTCATAATTTAGTACTCAAGTAACGTGTAAGGGAATAACTGAAAAACAAACACATTTATCTTTGTGCAAATATCAAGTAAGTGTGAATCTCGCGAATTGTTTTAGGGGAAGTGAAAAGTGCACAAATGTTGGAGGGCACTGGCCTACTGTATCGAATTGGAATGGGCTTAGCCAACTTGTCAGATAGACTTGTAACAAACGTCATAAGATGGATAGGCTACAAGCGTTACAGGCAGAAAACATAGGTTAAAATAAAGGCATACATGTAGCTATACATATGTTGTAGGGATAGAAACTGCATATCCCTGTGTTTATGAATTGATGAAGAAAGTAGTCTTCGTACCGTGATTTAAATATTACCAGATTTACCTTGAGTTCTCTGACTAATTTAGATCCCAATATAGTTTCTTGTATGGGTTATGTATATTTCACTTATTAAAATGGCTTCCTTTTCTACTTTCAGAATTACCTCCGAGTGCAGCCCAGGAACCTCCCCCAACACCCAAAACAAGTGCCTCTTTATTCCAGCCCCAAGCGACAGTGTCGGCGGCGTCCGGCTTGATTGGGACATCTCCGGCCAGCGACCCCTTCTCACTGTCACCGGTGTTTAACGTCAGCGCCACGAGCACCTTGACGTCACAAAACAGCGTGTCGTCATCAGTGTCGTCAGTGGGATCACCGCAGTCGGTAGCGTCACCTAGCGGTGGACTGGACAGCAGTAAGAAGTCCGATGTGCCAGCGCCTTTAACAATAAGCACATCTTTGACGCAAACAGGGTCGCTACCAGCATTCTACAATGCGTTTAGTCCATCTACATTGACAGATACAAATCTGAGTGACCCTTTGCCGGGAAATTTGCCGGATCTACCGTTTATCTCAATGGAGTGGTCAGACTCAGACACGAACATGAACACATTCGACCTGCCGGATATGCTGGACGGTGCAAACAGTTTTTCATTGCAAGATAAGCCCGGTACCTCCAAGGATTTCCTAGGGGTACCAGGGCCAACTCAAGGCAGCGGCGGAACTGGGTCGGTACACGGCTCTGAGCCGAACCTGTCTACCCTGGGGTTAAGTGACAATGATCTGGGAGACACGGTAAACATGAACATGGATGTGTCGGACTGGCTCGATGTGATGATCCCGTCAACAGGACTGACGCCATTATCAGCCAATGCCCCGGTGTCTTTCACAGCGGACCCGATACTTACACCAAAACCACAAGATGTCTTAGACCTGTTCAACATGGACGAGTCTGACTTGTACCCTTCGTCCGATCTCTCACTGGATAACCCGTTTGAAAAGCCAATGGAACTGTCAACTACCAAGTCATAAAATAATGAAGCGCTACAGATTACTGGGTGCCGTTTCATACAGTTAATCATCAAAACTTTCATTTATGCTCAAGAGTGGTGCCTTGTGCCTTACTGCATAGTGTCACAACCAACAATTAAACAGACCTGAAACACTAGACGAATTACAAGCCAACAGGAAACAATCCGCTGGTGCTTACAATTGAAGAAATAAGAAAAACAATGTGTCAAATTGTATGCCTTCTGAAAATGATATTATGCAAAAAATGCATATCATTTTCCAACAGTGTATGGAAAATTAGATTTTCTAGCATTTTTATCCGAAACGTAAATTAAAAGCATACATTGCACATTGTGAGAAAAAGCACAATTTTTAAAGTCGAGTAACTGCCTTAGTCTTGCTTAAATAATGCATTTTTGTCAAGTGAAACAAATTGTAATTAGTGTGTAACTAATGAACCATATAATTTCTGCTGAAAATTGCTTTATTGCTAATTGCAGCGTATAATGTTAATTGTGTATTACCCAAAAGTGTATATAGTTATTCAAACAATCGTGTTGATATATTCTAAAGACCGTACAGTTTTGTTTGTTTTGCATTAAAACCTACAAGGACCAAAGCATAACTTGTAGCATATACAGTATATATATACTTTGTTAAATCTCTTTGTTTTGTGCACCATCTTTGTTGGTTGAAAAGTACGTTACTTTTTTACACACTAAAGCGTTGCACGAATAGCAAACAAGTAACTAACAGGTTGCATACAGTTTGTCCCTAAAATGCTAAAACGTACCACGTTCACGTGAAAGTCGCAATATTCAGATAACCAGAGTACAACCGCTAGTGAAAAACGAAAGATTAGAAAGTCTTGGTGTCTTATGTTGCACATAAAACAGTATCCAACCACAAGATCTCACAGTTAACGTGTGTGGCATGAATGTTGAGAAGAAACTACATAAAGTATACCATTAGATATATTTCTTGGTTTTACCATTTGTTTAACAAGACCAGTGTTAGAAGATTGAATAAATCCACCCTTGATAATCCATTTTAGGAATTCAAAGAGAAAACTGTCTTTTCTGGTTACGTATCCAAATTTTCTTCATGATCGATTTTGAAATATTCTTTCCTGTGTTCCAAAACAGTTAGAAAATAGTAAATTTCCCGGGATTTGAATGTGCTGAGTTAACACTGCTACAAGTCATATTCCACGAGAAACTAAGAAACAGAACCACATTTTTGTAATGAAGCATTCCAAATACAGTTAAACTACCGCAGCATCCTTGTGTTGTCACCTTGAAATTCACACTGTCATGGTTTTTATTTGTAAAACATTATTCACGAAGATGTTTTGTGGATGAGTGTACTACTTTATCTGAACATTGCGATTTGAACTTCCAAACCGATTCCAAAAGTGTTATTCCTGAAGTGTTGAAACATGTAAGTAACTTATGCTGCTATTTTGTGTATAAGTATGACAAAACCGTAAAAAAAGAATAGTAGCATAAATTGCGTGTTTCGGTTCAAAAGCTCAATTTTAATAAGGATAAAATCTCCCAGGTGTTCGCTTCTCTGTACTTCTCCTTAAGCAGGGTATTTCAATAGGCAGAACCCATAGGTAAACCCAATCTAGCATATATCCATAAACCACGAACGATTTATTTTTCCCCAGGAATTATTTATTGTATCATTTTCCAGAACTAAACAGTTCAATGTTAAACATCCAGCAAATCAAAGATGGCTTAATAGAGGAAAGTGAAAATAGGCGAGTAGTCTTTGAGTAGATATTGATAAGCATAAATCAATCAAGTAGAGTCGATTGTTTATGTGTGTAGAAAGTATAACACGGTCACAGGTTGATTCTGAAAGAAAGTGTTGAAACGAAATAAGGAAGGTTTTTATCCAGACAGGTGCAGGTCACTAATTCACTGGGCTCTTGCATTCTTCAAACAGAATAGTGTAAAAAGACAATTTCATCGTGCTTTGTGTGCTAGAAAGTTACTTGAACCAAAACTCAAGATTATTCGAAACCATTAATCGACTTCACCGACAGTTTGACTGATTTCAAACTCTCAATTTTCTTTTCGTAAAACCGTTCTTTGTTGTCTCCATTTTGGTTGTGTCTGACTAATGAAAGAGCCTAGATTTGGGAACAGATTTATTATTTAAAGTGTGAACATTCCCTTACAAATATGCTTACATCATTCAAAGACAAACAGAATAAGTTGAAAACAATGTTTTAAACAAACAAGTTATTCCACAAGTGTAAACCTGTAGAACAGTTTAGAACTAGATTAAAGTTTCCCAAAGAGGGGATTCTATAGTCTTGAGTGAGTTGGTAGTTTACGAATAGCCTGGATATAAACAGTAGGCACTAGATGAGTAGTAGGTAGAATATGAAATATAGGGATATATAATATTGATGTGAAAAATATTCCAAAAATATTCGGTAACTCGAAAGAGTTGTGTCCCCGGTGTGTTACTCGAAAATGGGATCAACTTTTTTGTTATGGACGTGTGTGGCTTTCCATTCATTCGTTTTTTCTTTTGTGCTTCATTCCAGATAAAAAGAAATACCTTGTAATACCTATGTGTATTTGAATAATTAAACAAGCGACCCTCACGCGTACACTTTAGATTGTACAAATGCATTTTCCTGTACCTGAAGTAACCTGACAGTGTCCGCATTGGACAGAAATGATGTGGATGAGCAGTGCATGGAAGTCCATAGGGTCAATACTTCAGTCACAGGTCATGACAGTTTTTGGTCATAGTATTATAAGGGGAAAGTTTTACTCTAAAATGAATATTTATGGACTTTTGTTTTGCAGTGTATGAAGGCGTTATTTTGTTCTTTTTGAATTTCTAGTGACAACCTGATTTTGTGGTCAATTTTTTACACCTCAGTAAATATTGAATATCTTCTTAAGCTGCTTTCTGTTTTCTTGTTAAGATATTATTTAAAATACGTAAGTATGTGATTTTGTTATATTTTGGTTTTTGCACCGCTTCTTTCATTATCCAGTTGATTTCAGTAGACTATAACACCATATTAAAAAAACATTTGGCATGAATATTGTACGAATAATTTTAATTTAAAATTAGACATTTTATGTATGGCATTTAAAATTTCATGAAATCAGTTTAGCTTGTTTTGTTTATTTAAGTCCAACATTCCACAAATGTGACTTTCCTCGCCTGAACATAATACCAAGCACATACGTTTCAGTTGACACTGTATGTAATGGTGATAGTTTCTCTGAAAGCTGTACACTCTTGTATTCTGGAAGATAAATGGAGAGAGGCGTGATTCTAATCTGGGTAATCAGAAGAAAAACACTTATTCACAAATGGATTGGAAAATAGATTGAAATTAACTCGTTTTTGTCAGTTGTAAATTTGGAAAACAAAAGACTGTCTAATCTCAAACACAAAAGGTCATACAGTACGGGTATGTGCTGTTTTCAGAGAAAGTAAAGGTATAAATATTTATTGTTTTCGTGTGAAGAATATATACATATTATAGTTAAAGAGTTGTTGGTAATTTTATATTCGAATATCATATAGGCTTGTAAAGCTTACTACCAAGTTGGAGTTTTCTTTCTTTTCCTGTGTGTTATGACGAAAACATAAAAAAAGTTGTAAACATTTGCTAATGTATGTTAGTATAAATCTTCCAAATTTTTCCAATTTAACCAAATGTATGTATGCAATATTAATTCGGGCCAAAAGTAATGACATCCCTTTCGTGTATGTTTGTTTTATAAAAGTAAGAAGCATCAAGTGAAAGTGAGATTAAGACTGTGTTTCATTTTATTTGGTCACCAAATAAAATGAAACAGTTTCACCCTTCCTTGAGAATATGATGTGGCTATCAAGCAGAGCCTGGTAGAAATACCTAGGAACGAAAGAAAGTGTCTTGGGATGGGTAAAACATGAATAGAGAACAAATGTTGATGTGGAATTAGGAGTCTCAAACTGTTGCATTTCGCTGGTTGTATGTTTTTGTTGGGCAATTTGTTGTATGATATGTTACTATCAATTGTTAGAAGTTTGAATGACACAATTAACAAGGTTATACACATGTATTACAGAACAATCAATCAGGTTGATGTACATTAATTATTTAATTAATTTATTCTATCGTGTCCTACCAAATCTTTGTGATGGGTTACGAATTGTTTTCGTCGACACCGGCAAATTTAAATAATCCTTTAACGAACCTGCATATTCTAACTGGAAAGTAATTACTGAGTTTCTTTCACTCTAAAGGGAATACAAAATACACCCAGTAAACCTGCAAGGAGATACTATCAATATTTCCTTTTGTTTTTCCCACATTTACACGTTCCTATAATTTGGTGATTGAGTTGAGTAGTCATTGAAAAGGAAGAAACAGGAAAATAATGTCTTCCTTGTCTGAAAATTCAAAAGTAGCTAAAGCCTTACAGAGTCGGAAGGTGCCAAATGCTTCTTCATACGCATAATCATGAGTTATAGATAGATCCTGTCCATGTAAATAAATGGTAATAACGCTGTCAAAGAACTCTTACATAGTACCTAACATTTGTATGTTACTCTCAATTTGAAGTCGTAAAATTTTGAAAAGTCCAGTATCACTGTAATCTACGAGATTAATGCCAAATTGTTTCAAAGTTCTCATGAACACATTTGTAACACTAACATCCGTAAAAAATCTTATTAAAAAGTGGTTTGTAGAGTGAATGATCAATGTAATTGGGTTTTGATTATGAAATGAATGATATTGTGATCAAATTACGACCAATGTTTAATTACATTCTGTGACTAATTGTTGAATGTTTGGGGTAATTTTTTGTATTCATAATAAGTATTATTCTGCAGACAGTTTCTCCCTAAATTTACACTATAATTTAACATGAAAGTTCAATATTTTGTATGAAAAAGCTTGAGTATATTTTGATCAGGTACCGTCTCATTGCAAGCGCGCAACTTTCTCTAAAGAAATTGGTCACAGTAATAAAATGTCGTAATTTAAAATGTAAGTAAAATGTAACACCAAAAATGTCATGTTAAAAATTTTGTGATAAAAATGTAAGACTTTCTATATATTTTATTCCCAAAGTGCCTTTGTAATCGTGGGATCACTGCTGCCTCAAGTGTAGTTTGGTATCGCACATGTAGTATTTTATAAGTTAGTACAATTACATGTAATTTTTATTGAATTCTGATTACTTCTTTTGTAATGGAAGACATTTTGTGTACTTTCTCACAAAGAGTATGAGATTGACAAATTTTACTCCATTTATTTATAACTAAAGTGTTAAACTAGAAAATACTTTGCTTTAAGGCCCAGAAGAAATTTACTTTACAAACTTTTCAATGGTTAATAATAAAAGTAAGATCTTGTGATACCCGTTGTGATAAATTTTCAACATGACATTTTGAGTAAGGTAGTGGAAAGCGTGAACCTGCATAACTTTGTGGAACAAATGTAAGTGTGTGCTTTCGGTGTACAGCTTTTGTATGAAAAGTAAATATGTACATGTATGCACTTATTTAAAAACCGAACACGGATGTAGTTTAACCCAAATTAGATTTTTCATTGTAAATTAGTACCTCCTGTACCTCTTGTAAATATTTTGACATCATGTCACTTGTAACGCATTTTACCAAATTCACATCTCTCAAGTAATAAAGATGTGCTTTGAGCTAAAAATTGACAAGGGCTTTTTGTCTTTCTTGATCCTGCAGATATTATACTATCATGTAGAAAAATATTTTACAATCCACATTCATATACCGTATTCACTTAATTATGGCACCTGATGTCAAGACCAATTTTCGAAGGAGTGCTAGTTGAAAATACAAGCATCAAAATACCAATTTGACTGTGCCAAAGGTCGAATTTTTGTCAGTCTTACCACTGATTAAACCAATTTTTAAATAAGGTCAACATTAAAAATGTCTTCCCATAAGTGAAAAAGGCGTTAAATTTGAAAAAAAGTTAATTATGGGTGCCGCTCGCGATTAGATCATACAGTACAAAAAGATTTTGAAAACTGCAGGAAAAAGGTGTGATGGTGTCTTGGGTCTCACCTACAGCTCAGATGAGCGCTTCATCTGTCCTACCGAAATATATTTAACAAATCATGTTGTAAGTTAGAAAAAACATTTTATTTGACCAATAAATATTTTGACGAAGTCCTACAAGAAGCACATTAGTTTTCGTAGAAAAAGGATAACATGTTTTTAATGCATCATTCAACACGACATTAACAAGAACAATACAATACCTTGCATTGAACATCGACGATGGGTTAAATTCTCTTTTAAAAACAGTTTGTCCATGGACCTCACCGCAAACATGTACACATTAAGGATCACACAATATGCCGAATACACACAATACTGTAATTGGTCTGTTAAGAGTACTTCATTCATGATTGCACTAAATCTTGTTTTGAATTTACAAACATTGGTGTTTGAAGTGTTTACAAAAATCAACTAACCCCTTCCTTGTTAGTCTGGCAACTATTATGCAAGAAACTCAACTTTTACTCGAGAAAAATCCTAATGAAAATTTGTAGTTTTCAATCATTATAAATATGAAAGCTGAAATTGAGGAATGACTTATTGTAACTTACTTAAAAGAGTTACTTGTAAAGTGGCGAGTTCAAATGATGTTTCAGTGAACATCATTGGTATTCGTTTACTTGGTAGCTGTCTAAATTTGGTGTACAATGGCAACTGTAAATTTGTATAGATTTATGTTTGGCACCCGTAACAGTTTTAGAGAGTGTATCCTGCCAAAATAAGAATTCCTTAACACATATGAAAGGATTTGGATGAGTATACATGTACATGTTTGCCTCGTTTCTTTCTACACCATTGGCCAACTTGGTCCACCCGTTACATGTATGTAAATGTATTTTACAAATATGCAGTGGGTAATTAAAATATCCTATCCGAGTCATTCGTAACATTTAACCTTAATTTGTGTTATCTGCAGTTCAATAATTTACTCTACTTTCTATCGTTTAGCCCTACCTTATTACATGTTTTTCAGGCATTCTTTTCTAAATATGTATCTTAGCAACGACGTTTGAACGTTACATTTACGACAAACAGTAACTTGAACTCTGCCTAAACACAGTAAAAATTGACCTTTGTTGTGACCAGCACAACAGTCTGCTTTGCTAAATGGAGCCCGATTTATAAATCCAGTCTGTACGTCTTTGGATAAAGAATAGCAAATGATAAATGAACTGTGCATCAAATTGGGAACATTTTACAAATGCACATTTTATTCTTATTTCCACGTATTTCCGGATCTACCGGATATTTTTCGCTTTTTCTTTGGCCTGAGACTAGACTCACAAATTAAGGCTCCATGACAATAACTCTTTTTTTTCCTTAATACTTTCTCATATATTATTTGCGAATCATGCTATTTTTTGCAAAGAGTAGAAAATTTCACTTACTCGAAAATACACTGTGGCCACTTCACTGGCTCCTGTTCATAAATTAACGAACTGTACATCTGACAGATATCCAATTTGACATGAATGCACTACCTAAACATGTCACTTACTTTCTATACAGGTCTTACTTCTTACCATCTAACAACACATTGTACGTGTAGAATTTCAATCATGTGGCTCTTCTCAAAACACATAAATCAGGTTTTTATTATCTTTTTCAATCACTCTATCTCGGAATATACATTATACAATATTATATACAATATTGTATACAATATACAATATATTTTTTCCTGCAGTAAACCAAGCTTTCGATTTTTTTTAACATGAAACAAGGTCACATGAAACCAAAAAAGTTAAAGTTGTGGTGACCTGTGAAACTGATTGGATATCAACAATATTCACACTTTCCAAGTACTGAATAGATACGAACGTACAGGACTAGTAAAATACTTATGAACTACACGTCATACAGTGTAATACCTTGTATTTGGCATCTTAGTTACTTGTACACATTGCCGACTTGTGTTATTACATTGATTAAATGCAACTTTAAACATTATATTACTTCATTACATTGCAATTAAAGTCTTGTCTTCTAAAGTAATGTGTCATAGATTTTTTTAACTGCCAACGTTTTAGTTTGAATTTAACAAAATATGCTATAAACAATTATTCATTTCACATTATCAAACAATTATACATTCAACGATACAGCAAATATAATGACACATTACACATTTTCACATCCTGTTTTTGTATTTCTTACCTTTTACTATAAAAATGCTAGCACTCTACGTATTGCATAACAAATAACCTGTTGTGAGCTGTACAGCAAATTTCCATATTTTGTTGCTTTTCATTTTATTATAAAGCTTTGAAGTATAAAATTATGGGGGAATCTTACAAGATAATAAGCATTTAACATGGAATTGGCAGTACGTGTACCTGGTTTTACTTAATTCGGTGCAGTGTAACTCGAACTATGACAAGTGATTTCATGAAATGGAATGAACGAGTTTGTGGTCCATATTTCTGACGATAATATAAAAACAAGGTGCCATATTTCAGCACAACGAAACATGTTTGTTAAGTTTTGTTGTTTTTAATTATTTTGGAATAAAAAAAAGATCTGAACAATTGTTTCTAAAATTATTCATAATGCTAATGGTCTACCCTAATGTAAATTATTGAACATGTACTCTTTTCTATTCTAGCCCTGTTCGTCCTTCTTACTAAAATATAGTAAAAATACCAACTTTGGAGAACACTAACTTTTAGTGACTGCTTTCGTCTCTGAGTTTGCAATATGACCACCGTTTTTGCCGTTGCTGTATGGTATCGCTAGCAACTATCCACCATAACAACGTCCATGATCACTGTGTTCATGGAATAGTTACCGGTTCGATTGACAAGTATTTCCGAAGTGCGGTTGTCACTGGAATCACCGTCTGTACTTTACGGTTGCTATGGCGATTTGGTGTAACTTTGAGTAGCAGCAATGCACATTATCTTGCAGAAAGTTAAAATCTTGGAAACGGAGGAGACAGTTAACGTCACATCCGAGATCCTTTCTGCTGCAATACCTGTTTAATTGGGGGAACAAACTTTGAATTAATGGAAGATTTTCGATATACATGTACCTTATTCCCTTTTATCATGACACCGGATGCCGAGACCAATTGTTGAGGGGTGCCTTATTAAATATCTAGGAGTACCAAATTCGAGTGGCACCAACATCTGGTTTCACTTTGTTTTGTCAACTTGTATACTTTTATTTCATGTGGATCAACACTTTAAAAATCTTTCTTAAGGAGAAATTCTTGATGTTGATTTTCACCGAAGATTCATTTAATTATTTCCATTTCAAATATAGGGAGGTGCTAAAATTAGAAAGAGTGTCATATTTATATGGAATACGGTATGAGAAATGATACATACTGCCTGTTACAAACTGTTCATGCGTTATGCACTAAGAATCTGTGGCCAATTTCAGTTTGTATTGGTTACTTAAAACCGTTACAGTCTAAATGTGCTGTCAGTAGCGGATCCAGAATTTGTCCATGGGGTGCCCCGAAGATCCGCAACTGGGAAACGATCATTATCGTATTAGCAGAACGTATCTGGTGCAAATGTTAGTGTTTGTATCTATATGTGTAAGTGCACCTGTATTTATCTACTCATTTAGAAAAAATGCTAAATCTCAGTGCACGTGTCGTACGTTGTTGACCGAGAAAAAAGTTTTCATCAGTTGCCTTTCTGTGAAAGCTATCATTTTGTGACATAAACCATGCAAATTCAAAATAGACCCAACCGTTGCGTTTGGTTCTGTGCACGTGACTCTGTGTTGAAAGATTCTTTATCGAATTAGCATTTTAAAACAATTATGATATAGCAATGAAGCATCACTTTGTAGAATGTTGTCAATAAGACAGTCGATAAAAAAAACAAGGTAAAGGAAGAAAGGTCGGTCTTTCTATCATACATACGCTCTTCTTTGGTATTACTCATTCTACTGCGAATGTGGCCATATTTCCCGTACAGTAGAACCTCCTTTGAGTGACACACTGTTTTACACGACACTTTTTGGGTGACATATGGTATTAAATATATGTAATCATATCTTTTGAGCGACACCCTCCCTCCCTTTTACGACACTTTTGGGAGGCAAAAGTTGGATGTCGCTCAAAAGAGGTCCTACTATACTTGTTTATAGTGTAAAATTTAATGTCTCTTTGGCGACTCCTTGTGGCATTGTGAATTAACTATGATATTTTGTTAAAATTGCATTGAACTTAGATTACGTGTCACTACATATGCAACACATTTGGCTGCAGATTTGTGATGTCAAATATAAACTACAAAGACATGCCATCGTCCCATGTTTACTTTAACGCACCTTAATTTAACACATCCCTTGAATCTTGAGTGAGAGTGAAGTAAGGAAATAAAGACGATAATGAGGGACCTCGAATTTACAATATATAAAATGTAAAATCCATGTTAGTAAAAACTGAATTATGCAAAACTAGAAGTAAAATTTGTCCTGAGCAAACTTTCTTTGGAGAAAAACAGAACAATTACCACAAAGAATGTCCTTTTCAAACTACATGTATTCGAGAGCTAGCATTCTTGTTATAGGTAGTTTGCCCACAACAAATTTTATCGCTAAATAAAACAAGTTTCCAGAAGCAGAAATTATTAAAGATGTAATAAAATTTAATTATCAACCGAATTTAGAAAACCAAAACCACACCACAAAACATGTAAGTAAATTTTACCAACATTCACAAAAAAATTGCGAAAACTAAAAAAGCTAGGGGATCTGTTACCTTAGCTTTATCAGAAGGTTCTCCTTCAGCACCATTTTTGACGACATTTGGACATTCTTTTGAGACAACACACAAAAATTCTGCGTGGTCCTCTGAGCCGTAGTTGTACGATGAACCAATGTTGACCAGCTGAAATGAAAGGAACAATTCTAAATGCAGTTAAAAATTGAAACAAACCAGTGGCGGATTCAGGATTTCACAACGTAAGTGGCGCCCCTTAAAATTGCGTTAAAAATTGTAAAATATACATGTATGGGTCTCTGGCACCACCCCCTTGATCTGCCAATGCAGATGCAATATATAAAAGATAAATAAATATAATGCTTGGTAGGACTTTATGGGTTTGTCACGCAAAACCGAATAAATTGTTTTCTGTTTTCATGTACATGTATGTACCCAATATTGCTGTGGGGTACAATGTCTGCAAAATTGTATGAACATGTCCGGCCGAACTGTCTGTTGGGCCATTTTTATCTAACAGCATGAGTTACATTAATTTGAAATCATGAAGTTTCAGAGATTTATATTTACTGGATTTTACAATTTGCACATGTTTGCCAATGCCTTTTTCGGCTACTTGTCAATGTAGCAATGAAAATTTTGCCAGTGCAATGCAATTGACGAGTTTCTTCTTTGTACATGTTTCACGAAAACAGGCACGAAAAGTAATAATTTTCACAAATCCGGTAAATGTCAAAAACATGTAATACATTTTCATGTATTCCATTAGGGGATGCGCGCTAAACTGTACACATGTTTCAACATTAACTGTACCACATAAAAACAATATCTAATAATAAACACATATGTGAGTATTATTGCGGTTGGGAGCTCCATAACGAAACTTTGCCACCATTTAATGTGTTACAATCCATAAATATAGATTTGACAGGTTTTGCCCCCGTCCGTCTGTCAGTGTAAGTGCATTGCACCTAGCAATGGTAAACTGTATTGACAGGAATAACCGAAATCAATGTTATACTTTTATGCTTTTAAACGCCGCTCAATTAAAATGACAGAGATGTTGATAAATTCAATGGATACATGCACTTATTTCTGGCAGTTACATCAGACAAATAAAACTGTCTGCGCAATGTGTGAACATACATGTATTTATTTTTCACAGTTTCTTATGATCATAATAAAACACACTGAATATCCGAATATTTACAATTCATTTGGATATCTGTAACATACGCAGTAAAATCTGAGTGACGTTGAGTTGTGGAAATTATCGGAAAAATAACCTAAAAGTGTGAACAGATCATCGGATCAGGTCCTTCCAATAAAAAGGGCGTTGTTTTGTCCGATGTTTAAAAACAATTCTTTCCTTTCCGTAACAACAAAAACTTCCTAAAGGTAAGAGTTATCAGATTTCTCTAATAAATATAACAAATACAAAGGGTCACTATACAGGGTACTCAATTGAGCTCTTTTAAGATGATTTATTAAATTGGAGCATCCTAACACCATAATCCCCTTTTGCATGCAATATGCTCCGGCCACTGAACATCTCTATGTCAGTCAATCACAGTGGTGATCAAAGCCAGCCCGGCCTTCAATCAGTTTATGGTCATATAGTCCTCATCAATACTTTAAGCTGTCTCATTTATAAAACATGCAAGGCTTATGGTTTATATTTCTGCTGTACAAACACTGTTGTGTACAGTTCATGTCGAAACTGCATTGTAGTTAGTAGAAGAAAAATGACACGAAACAGTCTTCTTTTCATTCGTGTCCATGGTAATATCTCCTTCTCACCACCATTGGCATCTCCAGGATGCCGCTTACCCCCTTATCCTTATACCAGGTCTTATTTTTTATGACCCAGATCTTCACTGCTTTGGTCCATCTTGATACATGTACATGTTTTGCGGTCCCGATTACTAAATTTATCGGATTGAGTTCAATAAGTCATAAAAACGAGATGAGAATTAATTTATCCAACAATTAACACCACAGTACAGTAGAACTTGTCTTGAGCGACACTTGTCTTGAACGACGTCATGTCTTTTTACGACACTTTTCTCCGCATACAACATTGTTAAAACACGTTTAAATGACCCTGTCTTAGATGACACCCTGCCTTTCACGACACTTTTTGTAAGGAAAAGTTCAGTGTCAATCAAGACAAGTTCTACTGTATATGTATTCAGTAGAAGCTGTCGTGAATGACACCTGTTTTGAGTGACATCTAGCCTTTTACGGCACTTTTCCATTGTGGTTCTATTGTACGTTTCTTTTTGCTGAACATTGCAGGCACAGGATTCAATACCGTGTTATTACATTTCAAAAACTTAAAATGGAATTATTTCCCGGATATTTTTGACGAATCCATATCAATTTAAGTTGTCGTACGGTTACAGATACATGCACATATAATTTGTTTACGCTATCGTTCAGCAAAACCTGTTTTGAAGGACACCTGTTTTGAGCGACATACTTTAAAGTTTTTACGACACATTTCCATCGGAAAAGTTCAATATCGCTCAAAACAGGTCCTACTGTACAAATAAACAAAGGCGTGTTGATGTAGCATTTTACAGATTCAATAAGGGTAAGCTGTCAATGCGTCAAACATTAACACGAGAAAAACAATCCATTTTTGTTCTCCTGTTTCGCTTTTATTGATGGCTTTTATTCTGACTCGCTCGCAGGTTAGATAAATCAATCAATCTCAACTGAAAAGCTAGTTTCGGGATCAATGCACACTGAACAACTGCACGTACATGTATGTCGATTTGTCATGTTATTCGGGCTTTGATGACAAGAACGAAAATGTTGATCAATCTTCGAGAAAATATGGGATACATCAGTGCTATTAAACTGGAGTGTCCTTCTACACAATATCACGTTTAATGTGCTGTCAGTGTTTACAACTGTCAATACAATATACCAACAATTTCTGCTTCGTTACTTGAATACCAGGAACAAGCATCAAATCACAGACACGAGTACGTTCTGTTGACGTCAAAGGCCGCCGCCATGTTTGTATGCCCTTGTGCGTGCATTCTAAGACGCTGTAAAGGTGCCCAGATTTTGAAAAATACCTCAATCGTAACACTTAACTGCCTAGTGAGACAGCAATTTATCTTGATGTTGATTGTCTCTCAACTGCTGTACGCACCGTTTAACATCATCTTCTGACTCAAACTCTTTAAGATACCAGTATTTATCCTTGATCGATATTTTTCTGTCCACTTTCATTGATGAGCAAACACAGTTGCATGACTACAACCTTGTCCAAACACACATTTTTCTGCATCTAAATTACTGCCACATTACGATCAAAAACTGAAAGTTCTCTGATCTGACAGAAGCGTATGTTCCCACTGCGAAAAAAATGAATCGTTCAAATCTTGGCTATTGACTTTTCAAGAAATATGAATGCATTAACTCGCATCACCTTGGCAACGTGTATATGAAACACGCACAATGAATAAACAAACTACTAGTAAAATTAAAAAAGTAGTTGTGCAACTACTAGTCTGTCGAATGTCATAGCAATGGTATCTAACCTCATGATGTCACCAAAGAAAACAATGTCATAGAGTGGAAATTGAAATTTTCTTTTTGTCTTGGTTTCTATCTTGATGGTTATTGTCTGTTTCCTTTTGTCCTAGTTTCTATTTTACAAGTTTTTTAGGCGGACGACCACATACTCTGTCATTCGACAGACAATAATGAACAATCTTCAGAACAATATAATCTTCAGTTTGCAGGTGCTTCATCTCAAAGTGGCAGATGTAAAAGGAATTCGTCTGCCATCCAAAAGTCAGAAGTTTAATGCCATTGCGTTGCGAAGAATTGCCGCAACATGAGTTTGTGATAGTGTGATGAATTTATCACAAATGCATTATTTGCACTGAACTTAACAGGCCAATGGTGGAAATAGAGATTAAATCTTACTTTAAATTTAGTGACTTTAGCACCAATCTTTTCCACAATTCCCGAGGCATCAGATCCAGGTATATATGGCAAAGGAGGTTTATAAGAAGACTTTCCTTGTCTTACCAATCCTTCGGTCTGGGTCAACCCAGTGGCATGTACCCTTTTAGTACCTATTGTAAAAATATTGTATTCACTGCTTGACAATTTAATTACGAAGTAAAACGTATTCCGATTAAATAATTTTATGGATAAGAAGACACAGAAATAAATTCAATGCTTTATCGTACAGAAGACAAAAATAATCAGCAGAATTATTAATATTCAGTAACATTCTACTTTAATGCACCTTTGACTGTCTTATCAGTTCATTGTGCCAAAAATGAATGGTCTGCATTATCATAAAACCAAAGGCTCTAGACAATGTCTGTGTTCACTTTCGACAATTTATCGTCCATTTTTTTTACTTCCTATATCATTTAACAAGGTATATAGATTTATGATATGGCAAGGATATTAGTCCATTTAGTTAAATATGTATACATACATATACTGTAAAACGATCTCTATGGTCGAAGTTCGCCACACACGCATAGAAAGAAAAGTTTGCTCTCACATCGTCTGAATCTAATTCAGTTGAATCATTAGATGACACAAGTATAATACTGTATTCATACCTCGTCTTCTTTTGGTTGCGGACAAGGTACATTGGATACTTTGACAACCTCTGGTCCTCCAAATTTACTCACTTGAGCTGCAAGCATTTTGATGTAAATCAAAATAAACAGAATGTAAAAGTGCTTAATGTGTTATCACTATGTTTCCTCAAATGGGAATGTTTCTTTTATTAGACTTGTTATCTTATACTGAGCTCGATTTTGGCTGATTTTCAGATTTAATGTCACAAATGGTCACGAGACTGCCAGTTCTTTGGATGTGAATGTGAGTCACTCTTATGGAAACAACACGAAAAGAATTGTGTAAGAACATGGGAGGGTTAGATACATACCATATATTTTTGCTATGCTCTGATGATTAGGGCCATCTCATGGATGAACTGGGAGGGTAGTCTACTTAGAATGGGTTGATGTTCTATTTTTAAAGGTGAAAATCGTGAAGATTTTCACGTGACGTCTTGGGAGAGTTTACAGATATTAAACCAGAGCCGGTCATTAAATTTTAGCATTACGTTAATTGTAAGAAAGAACAAGTGATGGTGAATCTGCAAACAGGTTCATGTATGCATCCTTTTAAAAAATTGAATAGCTAGTCTAGATCTGATCAACCTGATAAAACTGAATGATTCACCTTCACTTGAAAGGTTGAAAATAAAATGTAATTAGCACACGAATTTTGTTTTGTCCAGTTTGTTTGTCTCACGATCATATATGTCAAAATGGAGTTCTCTGTGGCGTCTACCGGGATTCCCCGCAAATTAGCTATGGTGCTAATGAAGAAAGGCCTTTAAGGGGGGGGGAGGGGAATTGCCAAATTTTTAAGACCATGGTCTTATCTGTGGGAATATGGACCAACAATTAGAGAAAGTATTAAAATATATTGGCAAGCAGATTTGAATGTACGTAAAATCATTTTTCTTCCACAGGTGCAAAAGTAATTTCATAGAAATTGAATGCTTTAAGACCGTGGGCTTATTTGTGGGTTAATTCCCCAGTGATAAGACCATGATCTTATTCACAGAGTGGGCTAAATTGTAGGAAATTCCGGTACAAGCGAATCCTCTACCTATCTCTGGTTCATCCTCATCCATAATGGCAATGAGGGTCTATGTATTGGAGGAAATCTAGGTTTGTGTTCTGGGCAGCCATTGCAAAAAGTTTACCA